>JABSTQ010005890.1:0-70376 GCA_013358835.2 Ixodes persulcatus | reverse complement strand
CCACATAAAGGGTTTAAGCAGGGGACACATGAGCGACGAAATCGAGCACCGCGCAGCAGTTTTCATAAAAACTTGCACGGATGCTGCGAAGTGAACCTATGCCATGCTGCCACGTCGCAGCGTCTGCGCAAAATTGCTATGGAAATTGCTGCGTGGTGCCCGTTTTCTTAGCTCGTGAGCCCTGCTTGAGCCCCATTGACGGCGCCTCTTGCCCAGCACCGGCGCACTGCGCAGAAGCAACACCCGCAGAAGCAAGCTCCACGGGTGTTGCCTCTCTGCAGTGCACCAGTGCTCGGAAAGAAGCACACTAAACGGGGCTGAGAAAACAAAAATATGAATTGCACAAAACAACGTTCAAATTAAGCGGCTTATGAATACATTAGAAATGTAGCAAGACAGCCAAAATTTTGAATTTGTTTGAATTAATATGAAATATTCGAGTTTGAATTATAGCAAGCCCAGTGTAGAAGCACAAGACACGGGAACAAGGTGCCGATTGATGGAGGGCACTATGAACTGCTGTGCATGGTTATTTTAGGTATGAAATCAAATGTAAACCAATAGTATATCTGCTCAAGTCATGTCAGAATATAATAATTTTGTACATCCAAATCAATGCTTTCTTTTAAATTCTAAAGTTGTAATAAAACTGCAGTTTTTAATTTATATAAAAACCAAGCTTTTATAATTTGATTATAAACATCAATTACATTTTATAAGCTGAACTTCACGATAAAAAAATATCAGCATGTAAACTAGTATAAATGTGCTTGTTTAGGGAAACAATTCTGCCAAACTTGTTAGGGTTATTTTAAGGCTCGCATTTACTGCTCCAGCTAATTTACCTAGTTCGAATTTACTGTATTCAGTGTGCCATCGAATGGATGGAACCTATGCAAAGGTAATAGGTAACAGAACGAGAGCTGAGATAAAAAATAAACTTATAGAGCAGTCCTAAAGTTTTCTCGCAATATGCAAGCATCCTTGACTGCTTTCTCTTTAGCACGCGGGTGCCATTCAGTCAGAACAGACACTGAGCATGAGAAATATTGCGAAGCTCCCTAGTACTATCAATGTTTGACACAGAAATCATATCGCAGTAATGTTGTTTGACGCGATAACCATAAGTTTTGGAAATTCGCGCAAGCCCGCCGTAAAGATCCAGCCGCGTAGCAGTGCCCGATTTATTATATATTCGGTATTAATATCAAAATAAGCTTTGGCACAATGTCGGCACGAACTCCTCACATTTTGGCAAAATGTAGTAGGACGTGTGGGGGTAAGCACTTTGGTGCAAATGGCGCAGCAATCACATCAATGAGCTAATACTCTTTCTAGGCAATGCATTTGGTGTATTCAAACTAGGAGGCACTCTATCACGCAGAAGTAATTGCTTTTGGTGAATGCAGGGCTTGTTACACCTTAACATTTCACAAATAATAAAATAGTTCAGGCCTCGATGCAGACCTTCGATATGAGTGAAGGTTCAACGATGTGCGTCACGCCGGTCGCTACTCCAGTAGGGACAATCAGCTCGAACTGTGACGACACATACTCTCACAGCAACTTGCCTGAGCGCGGGGTCCACATAGTACCGGTGCTCCCAAGTCGTGAGCCAGATGATGAGGGAGCTGATGATGACCACGACGGAGCCCAGGGCATCCGCCAGGATGTGGAGGTACACCCCGCGTATGTTGAGCTGCCCCCCTGTCACCTGGGTGTCCGTCTGCGGAAGCGTGCCCTGCTCCCGAGTCGGAAGCGGTTCTCGTTGATGTCGTCCTCCATGCTGTGCAGGACCACCTCTTCTACCGTGGGTAGGCTGTGGTGGTGGCCCCGACTGTGACTGTGGCCGTGTTCTGCGCATAAGGCAGCACGAGCGCAGTCTGCAGGTGCCCGCAACGTAAATGTAACGTGCAGCTGGGATGGGGGGGTGGGGTGGGGTTAGGTGGGGTTGGATTGGGTTCTAATGTCTACAAATACATGGCGCGGTGTGTAATCTCTGCAGCGCGTCGTGTGCATGTTTGTCGCTTTCAACGCGAGCAACTAATACGTGCCATGTGCACAACACTGCCAAGATGTGGGTAGCAACAAATTGAATTTGTAAAACAGTTCATACACCATTTCAATGCGCTCATATTTGTCTACATACGATTTTTCGGCCAATGTGTCCGCCTTAAAAAGTCACCTGACCCTGTCTTCTCTGCAGCTTCGCAGGCGGCTCTGTCGTCTGTGTCTTCTCAAGAACTCTTTGGTATCACCTCCTGACAGAACATTGTCCCGCCTTAACGACTGCTGCCCAATTAAACATATATCCAGTTCTACAAATACAGTCGACTCCCGTTAATTCAAAATCTCTTAATTCAAACTTTCGGATAATTCAAACTAACGTGCAGGTCCCATCCTATGCGTCTCTATGGTAAGAAACTCCTGATAATTCAAACTTTGCTTTATTCAAACAAATTTTCGGCACCCCTCGAGTTTGAATTAATGAGAGTCGACTGTACATTTAACCTCTCTTTCCTCCCTCAAGCCATCAGTGACTGGAACAGCCTACCATCTTCCATCGTAGACCCCCCTAAAGTTTTCTCACAAGTTTATGGGTTCATTTTTCTTGTTATTAGTATTTGTCTCCATTTTATATTTGACTGAATTTATCCTGAATACATTCAATCAACCTGTGTTTTTGCATCTCGATTTGTATAAATGTGTACTATTCCCCCCCTTATGTAATGCCCTAACTAGATCCTTAAGGTTAAATAAATTGCAGTAGAATACTGCACATCCAGCCATTCTCAAATCTGTAAGATCTGAGAAAATACCCACAGTATGTTTATATGTAAAACTGATGGCCGGACAAGCGTCCATCCCCCATTTTTCTGAGATAATCCCTCAACTTTGAGTGGGCGCTTGCCCGGTATTTTACGGTGGATGAAATTCATAGCCCAGCGTATAATCTCTGCATAACATCATGCGCATGTTCATCCCGTTAAAAAGCAAGCAAAACGTATGCCACAGGCATGAATGCCACAAATGACACCGGTGAGAAGTCCCTCATTGGAATGACCTCTACGTCAGCTCTTTCTGAAGTTGCATATGGCTAAACACAGCAGGTACAATGGAATCTCTCTATAGGAAAGCCTGATACCATAAAGATACGAATATATCATAGAACACCGAGCACATACCTTTGTCTCAATATGCATCCAACTGCTACTTCTAAAATTAAAAAAAATTCGGCAGAGACACTTAAGACTGCTTACGTGTAGGAATGTGAAAGCATTCCTACATGCAGCGCATTCCTTTAAGCAGCGCGCCACGTCTTCCTTTTTCACATGGTGCTCCGGCGGTGACATCACGCTTTCCCACTGTGCGGGCGAGGCGAACCCCGCCCGCTTCACGACGACTTCCGTGACGAAGCATCTGCGTTGCTATGCTTTTCTTTTGTTTTACTGGGAATGAGAGTTTAGGTGCCGTTCCGCTCAGCCAATGGAAATTTAGATGCCGTTTTTCGTGGCTACAGACAACGATAACACCGGCTTCGCTTCATAAAAAACATATAATGCTTTCACATTAAAAAAAAAGAGCTAGTCAAGATGTTTTGATTGCGTAAGCTGCTTTTCTGAGCACGCCAGTGCAAAGCAGTAAAGCTTGACACGCATGCATCGATGTCAAGGTGTGAAGCTTTATGCATGCCCGCCCGTGCAAAGCGGTGGAGCTTGACGCACGGGTGCCGGTGCAAAACAGTGAAGTTTGACACTCATTCAGAACGTAGAAGAGGCGTGCAATGGAATGGGGAGCCGGTGAAGCCCGCTTCACCGTGTGCCCCTTCTCCATTTCTGCTCTTAGACCTAACAAACACCCACCTCCCCGTTTTCCGAGATTGCATCCGCGTCTCGGGTGGGCCCTCGGTCGGCATTTTATATGGTAGCGAAGCAAAGTTGAGGTATGTTTCTAATAATGGCACATACATTTGAGATATCGACATTGTAAAGGTTTTCCCAGAGAAAACTGACTTCAGTGTTCTTTTTAACATTTTAAAGCAGCCAAAGGAAAACCAAAGCCAATTCCAATTTTTTTTGCTTTTGATTGCATTCTTTGCTTTTGAAGAGGTGTCACCTTCACAATTTACAGGCGACAGACAGAAGCTTTTCAAAAATGTGTGCCGTCTAGTGGCTGCTGCGCAAATTATCCGAGCCCGCCATAGTTTGAGCGCCCATTCCGAGCCTGTATCGGACACGAAGGCTGCATCGGCGTTTGGCGAGGACTCGGATGTAATCGCGAGCTTTGTGCCAAAGAAATGGCGACCGCCAACGTTGCTCGATGAGGTTCCGAAAAGGGTCTATTACAAGCAAACAATAAAGTTTGTTCTCCGTGCCCCAGCGTTCGGTTCGTCTCCCTACTCGACGGACAGTGACAAAACGGACGAATCGGCCACCCACCTCGGAACAGGAAGAGGCCGATAAGGTTGACCAGCAGACCGGCCACGCCGACGTACAGGATGAGTTTGGGCTCGTCAATCACCTCGGGCTTGTAGAAGCGCTTGAGCGACTCCACCAGGATGGAGAAGCACAGGGCCACCAGGAACACCGCATTCACCAGGGCGCCCAGCACCTCCGCACGTGCCCACCCAAAAGTGTTCTTGGACCACTTCTTGGGCGACATCTGCGGGCCGTGTGATGCACTGAGGATTAAGCTCCGGAGCAGGGTTTCTCAAGTCTCTAGGAATCTATCTCAAAAGGAAGCCGAGAAACTCACGGTTTCGGCACTGATGAAATGAAGCACTCCGGAAGCCTACACACCTCGTAAACAATGGTGCACATACTAGGGAACGTTTGTCACATAGTTATGCGTCAATGGACGGCCAAGATCTTCTAAAATAGTGCTTAAACTTGGAAAACGCTTTATTTAGGCACAGAAACGCCCAAAGAAATGTGGGAGCTCGGGAAAGCCCCAAGGGTTCTTGGGTAGAACCCTGAGTTTCTAGGAACCTAGTTTGGGAACCCGTGCTTCAGAGAAAACACTGCACACTTGATCACAATGGGATACCCTCAAAGCTGAGGGAGATATGTACTTAAAAGAACACTTAACTCCCCCAAAACTACTTTTTTCTAGAGCGTCTGGATTGAATAAGCACATCACAAAATGTATGATTTCGAAAAACAAATATTTCAGAGCAATATTTACATCATGTGACTTATTTTGAGCCAAGAGTGATTAGAAAACGTGCTTCTATTTTTTGCGCCGGACCAAGCCCTATGCATTTTTGAAACCACGTGTTCCACTTTTTCACTCTTACTTTGGCACTGAGCACACAATCTGGCCACTTCCTCGAATTTAACCCCACCAGTCCAAAGTCTTATTGACTGCGGATGAAGCCACGTAAGCACCACCAAACATGGTGCCCGGCTGTGTCTACCATCTCTACGCATGCATGCATGTAGGAGTCCAACAGCTGGGCTGGATCCAGAGTCCAAGGTTCCGTGATCGCCCGATGCAAAGGGGAGGGCTAGAGCCACAGCTGTGCCTCAGAGTAGAGACACTTTTACAGGTGCTTCAAATCTCGGTCGCCAGTTATACGAAGCCGCATCTAGGTCATTCCATGCCAAAGGAGACACGGCAATATTTTCATGTCTGGAATATACCTACGAAAAAATTAATTTGCATAAAGAAGCCTCCGAACTCCAAGAAAATGATTTTCTTGTGAAATAAATATATTTTGTTTTTGCTGATACAGGGGTGGAACGGCTGCGCCATTTGCGCCATTTTGCGTCAGATGCATTTGTCTGCGCCATCCTGCGCCATTTTGCGGAAACTGCGCCACAGCTAATACTTCGCGCCACTGTGCTCCAAATCGCACAACGTGCGCCAAAAAAGTTATATTTTGTCTTGGTTTCGTTTTTTATTGACTCGATTGGCAACAATGAGCGCGTTTAGCTTGGTCGGCCTTGCAATTTTTTGTTCCGTATGTTTTCTCTGTGTATCCCGAGTTGGAAGCGCGCGAAAAACTCAGGAGTCGGATTCCAAGCGCTGCATCACCTGCGACTGGATTCTTATTCTTCAACCATAAGCGGTTCAGCAAGTCGGCCGACGCGAGGTCGAGTCGTTAAGCGTCAGATTGCCTGAGGCTCTGCTGCCCGGGTTCCGAACGTCAACCAGTTAAAAACACATTAGCAAAAGATTCCTTTTAGTGCTTCATCGTTACAAGCTGGAACCGCATTCCTGCAAGATAAATCGTGATCTGATTGAACTGAAACGCGGTCCGATCCGAAACATTGCCGGCCAGCAGCTCTCACCCGAGCAGGTAGATCTGCTCGGCGTACTGCGGCTCATCGCTTCGAATACGACAACTCTGTTAATCATAGTCTGCTGCTTCGATATTGAGTGTACAATAGGATAAACTCAAAATTCGTTGCCCTGTTTCCTCCGCGCAACTGCACATACGTTGCTTACGCACGTCATGTGGTTCGCACATATAATTACTATGTCGAGCACGTTGGGGTTGTGCTATAAGCAGTGCTGGTTTGCATTTTGAGCAGCTGAAAGCCACTAGAAAATATCAAGGACATTATCTTCAGAAACATATGGTACTTGTTTTTTGGTTCTCACTAAGGCCAAGTTTTCGCGTCTTTTACACTGTTATCCCATCTATACCTAGGTTCCGAACCACTCATGTTCATCTGTGCTGCTAAGCACAATTGAAATTGCTCCCGTGCTTTGTCTACGACACAAGCTGAAGTGCAATGAAATCTGATCTGGGCTGCTCCTAGCCTGCTCCAGAATGTAGTTTTAGCTGCTCCCAACCTGCTCCAAAACAGCTGTTTCAGCTGCTCCCGTGGCTGCTCCCAAATACATTTCATGAGTTCCACCCCTGTGATATCATGCTCTAAATTTCTAGAATTTGCATAAAACCAATGTAATTACGAAAGACATTATAAAGAAAACAACTGTCGCATACCACACAAATTTAGGTGGGCACCTAATTAATTAATAAGATTCCCTATCTGATATTAAAATACAAACATTGAAAGACACCATTTTCAGTGCAAATAGGAGCCCCCCCCAAAAAAAGACTTTATGAAAAAATTTTTTTTTTTAGTGAACTTGGATTTGGGTGTTAGCTACAGTACTTTTTTTCTTTCTTTTCTTGAGACAAATAATTGAATTGCTTGTATTAAATTTTCAAGGCCTCGTTATGATGCATTTTAATTAAATGTAAAAATCTCCAGTTTATACAGAAACGGCTATATTGAGAGCCATAAAAAGCAATGTGGGCAGCGGTGCCTGGGACTTCCGAGATAACCAAAGCCTCAATCCACCATATCTGTTCAACATATCAAAAAATTAGAAAAGTACTTTTTGTTGTTTCTGAAAATTATTTTTTAAAGATGAGCCTCTCCAACCATGCTACACGCGCCCGCCTCGTAGGCACATACACTGGCATTCGCCATCGTCTTCACAATCTCCTGAAAACACGTTTTTTTTCAGTTGAAGTGGACGATATTCTCATTTACATGCTTCTTTATCATCTTTGTGTTGCATAATGACACTAGTGTCTCCATTTTACCCTACTTCTGCCCAGGCAACTGCCCACAAACGCAGGCCTGCATTGTCTGCTTCCCGAGTTTGGGAATGCGTACTGCGCGTCGGCCTCTTCTGTCGTATGTCCAGATATAAAAACAATTCAGACCGGTTAGCTCTTCACCGATGCAAAATGATAACAGCGATGTCGCTTCTCTAATGCACTCAAATGTATTTTGATAGATTATGTAGCACTACCAAAAGCGGCGTAATGATGAAAAAAGCATTTCACTCTTTGCGGCGGACGCCTCGCACCCCTGAGGTTTCATTCATGAGCAGTATTTTAGATTCCGGAATGAACTGGAGGCCAGTAGAACATGTCTCAAATTCTCAACTCATTGGTATTTTTAGAGGAAGTGTGCTTGATAAGAGTTAGGCACATACTTGTAACTCAGATGGCAAGACCGGTGCCGTCTTTGCCATCCGAGTGTCAGGCTCAGAGGACATTAGATAAATGAGGTAACAAACCATCATGGTAAGTCAATTTATTAAACAAATTTTTGATTAAATTTTAATTAATGGTTTCATGGTGTTGAAAATTAAGGTTTAAACGATCCTTCCTAGCGCGCGGGCATGGGAGCGCTGAAGGAGAAAAGAAGGAAGTCGAAGTAAATCGTTCACCAGAGCTGGGTCGTCCTGTTCCTTTCCTTGACGAGCGCCCTCGAGGCGCAACATTTGGTGCCGAAACCCGGGAGTTGAACAAAGTTGGACGCCGCATTGGTGAATATGGATCGACTAAAGAAGAGAAACGAGCGGTCCGACGCAGCCGGAACACCAAGCTCATAAATGAGATACGAGCTGCGCTAGAGTCGGACCCCATGGACTCCAAGAGACTTGAAAGTTTGCATGACAGACTGCTTGCTAGCAACGACGAGCTTCGGAAAGTCAATGAGGAGATAGAGCCCCTCATCGACGACAACGACTTGGAGGAGGACTACAACACCGTGGCTGACTTCGAGGACGAGGTCGCAAAGATCGTCAGTGAGGTGCGAGCCCAGACGACACCGCAACCACCACGCTCCGGAGGCGACAAAGGCAGCAGCTCCCACTTGACTGGAGTAAGCTCCCGAAACTACAACTGCTGCAGTTCCAAGGTGAGCTTACCAAATGGCAACCATTTTGGGAGCAATTCGACGTCGCGGTACACCGCAACACAAGTCTTTCTGAGCCGGAGAAGTTCCAATACTTGCGCTCGCTTCTCGTTGGACCAGCAGCCAGTATGATCTCTGGACTACAAGCCACTGCGGCATGTTACCAAGATGCGGTAGCAGATGCTGACCGAGTGTTTCGGTGATAAACAACGAATCGAACGCGAATATCTGGGAAGACTGCGTAAGCTACCAGCTGTGAAATCTGAGCGCGACGTACAGGGACTACGAAACGTCTACGATCATGTGCAAACAAACATCCGTGGCTTGCGTTCCCTGGGTATTTCGAGTGATACATACTCAATTATGCTGGTTGATATACTTCTGACCAGCTTGCATCACACATCGTAGTGGAGTACTACCGCATCAAGAGCTATATGCCACAACTGGCTCCTCCTACTATCCCGAACAGACTGCACCCACTTCCAGTGGTGCGACACGTTGTGAGGCTATGGTTGATACATCGAGGAATATGGGAGAAGAGCTGGCTAAGCTGCTACAATTTCTACGGGTGGAAATCGAGAGCCGCGAGCGATGCTCACGTGACGAGCATCCATCGGCGAATCTTTCACCATGGGCTTCCAGACCTCGACAGACTATCTCGATTCCTTCAGCAATGGTGCTGCAAAACTCAAGTCATCTAGACGACGCTTGTTTCTTCTGTGGAAAGGAGGATCATGGTGCCTAGCACATGTTCTTCCGGGAGCTCCTTAGATGAGAAGAAAAGGCGGCTTGCACAGGATAGCCGATGTTTCCGATGCACGAAAAAGAGGCCATCGCTCTAAGGATTGTCGCAGCAAGGCTCGATGTACTACGTGCAGCGGGAGACATGCCGTCTCCATGTGCAACCCAGAGTGGCGGCCAAACTCACGTCATCGTGGAGCTCCGGCCGAGAGCGGAGAGGCCACGGATGTCTTAACGGCAGGTTCCACATCTTCCCCTGGCGGCAACGGCATTCTCCTGCAGACTTTCAGGGGCTGGATTGTGACTGACAAGAAATCTGCATACATCCGCGGCATCGTAGATGGTGGAAGCCAGAAAACGTTCATCCGAGAGGATGTGGCCACAAAGTTTCAACTGGACACTATCGGGTACCTCGACCTGAAATTTAACACCTTCGCAAGCACAGAAGCAAACATTCCCAGCCAACGATTAAAGGTCGTGCGTCTCCATTTGCGAAGCCAGTACGCTACGGCGAGCCATGTACTGGAGGCCGTGGTTGTTCCGTTCATATGTAAGGAGCTCGCAGAAACACCGGTCGACCACTCGTTCATACGAACCATCTCAGGTGAGCTCGCGGACGAGTTGATGTTCCCCTCAGTGAAATCAGAAGCTGGTATAAGCCTTCTGATAGGTGCTGACCAGATGTGGCGACTTCTCATGGGAGATATCCGACGCGGTGAAATTGCCACCGAGCTAGTCGCCATTTCAACTGTGCTAGGATGGACCTTCCAAGGGCCGACTAGCGCGGCGCAGGTGCTATCATGTTCTATGAATGCGGTTGTGTGTGCTCTCAGCGTTAGGGCTAGTAACGAAGATGATTCCATCGCTTTGCAGAAGTTTTGGGAGTTAGACAGCCTTGGCATCGTGGACGAGCCAACGACTACACTGCAGGACCATAAGAACGTAATCGAGCACTTCAACGAAAACATCACGATGAAAGGAGGGCGCTATGAAGTCGCTCTCCCTTGGAAGGACACCTCATCAGTCCTGGAAAACAACTATGATGTAGCCAACAAAAGACTACACAGCCTGATCAGACGACTGAAGCGGGATGGCACCGTTACAGAGTACGACGAAGCAATTAGACGCTATCTGGATGATGGGCATGCAGAAAGAGTCGAAGAAGACACCCAGAACAGTGGTTCCGTCTACTACATGCCCCATCGAGCAGTGGTTCGAGCGGACTCAGCGACAATGAAGCTTCGAGTCGTCTTCGACGCCTCAGCTCACGGACCAAACACTGGTTCTCTGAACGACCACCTTGAGACGGGCCCGAAGATGAACACGGAACTCCTGCCAGTGCTGCTCCGGTTCCGAATGCAAAAAGTGGCGGTCGCTGCCGACATACAGAAGGCCTTTCTGCAGATAGCCATCGCTAAAGCAGACAGGGATGCCCTTCGCTTCCTATGGTTTTCCAGCGCACCTCGACCGCACGAGCCACTGCCTGTCATAGAGGAATGGCGAATGACAAGAGTACCCTTTGGGACTACTGCGAGCCCATTCCTACTTGCAGCGACCCTACGCCATCACCTGGAATCTGCGAGAGACCAGTGGAAACCCATCGCAGATACTCTACTTCGCTCGTTCTACGTTGATGACATGCTGACAGGGGCGGCAAGCGTTGAAGAAGCCGCGAATCTCGCAAGCGGTGCGAAACGGCTCCTCCAAGAGGCTGGAATGGAGCTTCGCAAATGGAGCACAAACAGTCCTTACCTCCAGCAAGCCTTTGATCAGCAAGAGGGTGGTAATGAGAGAGCGTGCAAGAAGACGCCTATTCACTCACACGAAATAACTAAGGTTCTAGGTCTGGTTTGGGACAGAACGGCTGATTCTTCTACTTTCTTGGGTGAGCACTTGCTCAGTATTCTCAACTCGAACCGAAATACAAAGCGCTCCGTGCTGCAAGCCTCTGCTCGAATTTTCGATCCCCTTGGATTCCTTGCCCCCTATGTCATTCGGGTGAAGATGCTGTTCCAGCGAATGTGGCAGCGAGGAGTAGGATGGGACGATGAGCTGCCAGATGACCTACGTGACGAATGGACGGCGTGGAGCACCGAATTGAGAGATCTAGGGTTAGTCACAACACCGAGATGTCTCCTGCGGATGGATGGGGAACTGAATTCCTTGCAACTACATGTATTCACCGACGCCAGTCCTAGCGCATACGGGGCTTGTGCATACTTACGCGCCGTGAACAACACAGGAGATGTTATCGTGACTTTAATTATCGCTAAAGCCAGAGTGGCTCCTCTCAAGACGCTGTCCCTGCCGCGTCTCGAATTGATGGGAGCACTATTGGGAGCGCGACTGGATGTATTCTTGCGAACAAACGTACTTGACACTGGCATCGAAGTATGGCACTGGACGGACTCCATGATAACGCTGGGTTGGATCAGGGGATCTTCGACAGATTGGAAACCATTCGTATGCAACCGGGTAACGGAAATCCAAGCCACGAGTGATCCCTCCAGCTGGCACCACTGTCCTGGTAGCATGAATCCAGCTGACTTGATGACTAGAGGAAAGACCGTGAGGCAGCTCAGTGTTCATGATGAATGGTGGTTCGGACCAGATTGGCTTAGGCGTAACCTGGTAGACTGGCCTCTTGCGGCGTCTCCAGCCAATGGTCTGCCTAGCGATATCGAAGCGGAAAAACGACACAAAGTGAATGTCTTGCTGAACGAGGTAAGTGTGCCTTCCCCACTTCTGACTTTGGAGAACTTCGGAAGCTACACGAGGATGCTGCGGGTCACGGCTTGGGTCCTGCGTTTCGTCCAAAATTGTCGACTACCGAGAGGGTCAACGGAACTCTCCTTGTCGGCAGCGGAAATTCGAGACGCAGAGCACTGGTGGATCAGACATGCTCAGCATGAATGCTTTGACGCTGAGATTCGTGCCCTCTCCTGAAGTGAAAAAATCTCGGCGAGATCAAAGATAAATGATCTACAACCTTTCATTGACGAGGCTGGCGTTATGCGGATTCGTGGCCGACTACAGCACGCCTTACTTCCGGAAGGTGCTAGGCATCCCATTATTCTACCGAAAGATCATCACCTGAGTAAGCTAGTAGCCGCCTCAGCCCATCAGCGCACCTTGCATGGAGGCGTTCAGGCGACGATGACGGAGTTACGTGAGAGGTTTTGGCTGCTCAGCGCCCGGAGAACGGTAAAGGCGGTGATAAGCCAGTGTAGAGTATGCCGTCGCTTTTCTGCACAGCCAGTCAGTGCACCAGTCGCACCGCTACCGCGGGACAGAGTCCACGAGGGTCACCCCTTCCAAGTCGTAGGAGTCGATTTTGCAGGACCTTTGTTTGTCAAGACCGACGGTGACGACGTAAAGGCGTACATTGCCCTTTTCACTTGCGCAACCACTAGAGCTGTACACCTAGAGCTCGTCTCTTCCGTAGCCACGACACCCTTTCTTCTGGCCCTTCGACGCTTTGTGGCTCGTAGAGGAATACCGAGCACGATTTACAGTGATAATGCCCTTACGTTCAAGAGGGCTGCGAAAGACCTGAGTGCTCTGTGGAAAATAATGCGCAACCCAGTGTTGCAGGATTACTGTAGCTCTCAGCTAATCACGTGGAAGTTCATCGTGGAGAGAGCGGCATGGTGGGGCGGTTGGTGGGAACGACTGGTGCGTTCGGTAAAGGTCTGCCTCCGAAAGATACTTGGACGACAGAGCCTATTGTTCGAGGAGCTGACGACTATCTTGGTTGACGTTGAGGCTACAGTAAACTCGCGGCCCTTGACATACCTCCACGCAGATCCTGGCGAGCCAGGAGCCTTGACGCCAGCACATTTGCTCATCGGGAGAAGACTGACCACACTGACCGAGGTCGAACCGCCCCAGGCGTCGTCTAAGGAAACCCTTTCCCGCCACTGGAAGTATCGGCAGCGCCTCATGGACCAATTCTGGAAACGTTGGAAGCAAGAATATCTCCAAGAGCTTCGCTCAGCACATCTCGCCCGACCCGCTGGCAGCTGCACACCGAAAGTTGGGGACGTGGTTCTGCTGCACGATGACAACACCCCACGTTACCTGTGGAGAACCGTCCGCGTCACCGAGGTCTTTCACGGTAGAGACGGCCACGTGCGAGCCTGCGCGATCAGGTTGCCCTCGGGTACATGCACACAAAGGCCCGTGCAGCTGCTCTACCCACTGGAGACCTGGTGATCAAATGAGCGGCTTGCTCGTTTGGGGGGAGGGTGTTGAAAATTAAGGTTTAAACGATCCTTCCTAGCGCGCGGGCATGGGAGCGCGGAAGGAGAAAAGAAAGAATTTGAAGTAAATCGTTCACCAGAGCTGGGTCGTCCTGTTCCTTTCCCCGACGAGCGCCCTCGAGGCGCAACAGGACTAGTCCCATGCTGTCGCTGTAGCGCAACATATCTCATTGCATTTCGCTCAGCTGCGATGTGTCCATGCTAGGTCCATGCCTATCGCGGCGACGAGAGGCGCCGATTCCGAAAATACGTCGGTGACATCAGCGCCATCAGCGCAGTAAAACCTACCGGCACACCGCCAACTTTCCGCCGCTAACGCTGCCATCTCCTATTGACGAGAGAGCTTCCGGTTCCGGAAACAGGGTACGTCACGACCGTCAAAATTACGCCGCAACTTGTTTGGCGGTCAGTTGGAGAGAAAGAAAAAGTCGATATTTCATAAAATTTTTGTGTAGAAGTTAATAAACCGAGATGCCGAACGGATGCCTGTTCGGCATTCAGTGAACATTGACGGTTTAATGTAAAAGTTATCTGGCAAAAGTAAAAAGGTCATTTCATGGTTCCTTTACTTTATGTCCATTATAACTAGTGGTGTGCACTGTGCTGCTCTGCATAATATTGTTTTACTCATATATTGACATATACAGAATGTTTAATTTTATATGGAACACTCTTTTTTTTAAGTGAGAGTTGGAGGAGGGCCATCTTAACCATGAATTATCAGGCTCAGCGGACATTAGATGACAGGATAATCGTCATCCTAAGTGTACTAATTACTATAATTTGTTCATCAACTTTTAGAATATTGGTTTTAGGTGTCATGTTAGAATCACAATATTGATGGCAGTTATTGTTAGAAATGAAACCAATTTAGGGAATGTTAAGAGATATAATAGTTTCTGAGGTATATATATAGCAGATCGACTTTTGTGTTTTTTTAGCTCGACTTAGAAATCGCGCGCAAGAAGAGCGCATCAAGCCCTGCCCTCAGTGACGCTTGGAAGAGTGACGTAGTCGTTTAGGTAACGTCGTCACTTCTGTCGTTTGTGCGCCCACCGAGGACACGCTACCGAGATAGTGATGACATGATTGAAACAATGACGTCACTCTTCCAAGCGTCATTCTGGGCAGGGCATGCGACGCACTTTTTGAAAGCAATGTCTAAATTGGTGGTGAAGATGTGAAAATTAATCGATTAACATATCAAAAAGCATTATCTTTTCACAAATTATTTAAATTGGTTTGTAGACTAAGAGTAATTGCCTGAATAGTGTAATTCCAAACCTGACCAGAAACAAATAATTAAAAAGTCAATGAAGATATTTTAGTAATTAGTTAGCTTGACAAGTATTCCCTCATCTAATGTCTGCCGTGCCTGATAAATGCATGGTGAAAACAGAACTCGTCTAACTTTCATCCCCTTTCTTAGGAAAAGATATGTTCGAATAAAAATCAAACACCCTGGATGTATCAATATACGTCGCGATGATTACAAACACTGCTCCTGTCGGGAAAACACCAAGAAGTGCAAGCGCCCTCATACCCCGATTAAATAAAATATCATATAACATGATAATAACTATTGCTTTTTTATTCCTTATTTTTTTACAGGTTATACATTTTTTTTACATTTAAAACACCATACACTGTATGTAGAAAACTGAGATCCACAATTGTAGGTTTGCGATTTAATTCTTCATTCCTCAAAACCTCTGAAATGGTACAGAAGCATAGCATGGTCAAGGCCGACGTTCCAAGCCTATGAGCCAAATATAAAAATACGGAATTATGGCTTTATGAGTGAAAATTGAATAATTACAATTCAAACATTTCAATTTAAGGCAAAACCTTACTTGTCCCCCCATTAGGCGAAAAAGCGGCGGCGACGTGCCCTGAAAGATTTTCACACAAATACAGCATCAAGCACGCGCCTCAGAAATAAAACACTAAGAAAAGCACAGCAACGCAAGTGCTTCGTCGCGGAAGCCGTGGAGCCGGTGGGTGCGCCGCGCCCGCGCAGTGAGAGAGCGTGATATCACCGCCGGAGCGCCGTGTGAAAAAGTGAAAGGCGTTTATAACTCCCTGTAACGCCGAATTAGAGCGCAGCCCTTGAGGAGGAGGAGGGAATGGTACTTAGGGGAGGGTATACCCCTCCTCCACCTCCTCTCCTTATTCTTCAATCTCCAACGGGGGAGGGGGTCACGTGACCTGGGGTGGTCACGTGACCTCGGGGGCACGTGACCTCGGGGGCACGTGACCTCGGGAGGCTCGTGACCTTGGGGGTGGGTCACGTGACCCCAGGGGGGCTCGCTCGGTGCATTATGGGACATATCCCATAATGCACCGCGCGGCTACTTCGATGGCGATGTCGACGCCGACGGCGACGCCGACGCCGACGGCGACGGCGACGCCGCTCAAGCCGGAAGCGGGCGCCTAAGAGCTGCGCTCTAAAAAAAAAAGACATGGCGCGCTGCTTGTAGGACTGCGCTGCATGCAGGAATGCATTCCTACACGTAAACAATTTTAAAGGCCGACGACCATACTCGAGATTCTGCAAGGCAGAAGATCCTCCTCACCCTGGGGGAGAAGGAAACAGGCAACGGTGGACAGGGTGGAAGGGGGAGAGGAGGAAGCGAGGGAGAAGTGGAAAGCGCGAACTGGTCGTCGGTCTTTAAATGTCTTCGACTTTTTTTTAACTTTTTTTCATGTCCGCAAGTTTTTATCTTTTTTTCTTTTTTATAGCGCGCAGCTTTTAGCGCGCGTTTCCGGCTTGAGCGGCGTCGCCGTCGCCGTCGGCGAAACTGCCCCGCTAAATTTAGTGGGAAATTTAATTTGTGTTGAGGTCACGTGACGTCAATTTTCCCTCTAAATCTAGCGGAGAAACCGAATTTGTTCATGGGTGACGTGACACGACATCTTGTGACGTCATTTTCTTTGCTAAATTTAGTGGGGAAACTGAATTGGTGTTGAGGTTACGTGACGTCAATTTAACAGCTAAATTTAGCGGGGAAACATAACCCGCTAAAGTTAGAGGAAGGAGGAGAGGAGAAGGAAAGGAGGAGGAGGGGAAGGGGAGAGGAGGAGAGGAGGAGGGTAGGAGGAGAGGAGGAGGGGCAATCCTCCCCTCTGTACCCTCCCCTCCTCCTCCCCAAGAGCAGCGCTCTAGTTTCGCGTTAGAGATTTGTAAATGTCTTTCATTTTTTGTTTCTATCTGAGGTCGACTATGGCTCGGCTTTGTATACATCATGTTCGTGTAATTAAGAGGGAAAGCAATCAGCAGACGGATATTCGCGACTCCAGCAAAACGGACGCCACCAAGCGGGAAAACCGGGAACCAGCCGGTCCAGGTCGCTCCGCGCCCCTCCGCGTCTCGGGTGGCTTTCGCGGCGGACGTGTTGTCGGCGCGGTGAATGTAATTTGACGAAGGTCCGAAAATTTCTTAAGTTTGCCTGAGTGTTCTTTAGTGTGGTGAAGCCTCAGAGATTGTTTCCTTCTATCACGTGTTTGAAAGCCCGTTCCCTCCACAACACATCGTCGCGTGCTTTCGATTTCTTGGATGGGGCAGGAATCACGGAAAAACGTTTTGATTTCTTGTCTGTCTTGAATCACATTCAAAGTGACGACTACTTCGTAACTCATAAGTGGTTTCTTTATAAGGATGTAGAACAGTGAACTAAGGACGACAGGCGAGGTGTTTCACTGGAGAGAACACCAATGTTGCAATCAAGTGAATGGGAAGGTTCGATAGCTGCTTTTCTTGAGTTTGGTTGTGTTCGATTAGGTTCAAGTTTGAGCCACTCACGCCGGTCGGTGCGTTGGCTATTCATCTTGACTGCTTTTCGCCAAAAAAGCCCCTGACCCACACTGAAGGAGTTGGGCTGATTTCGCAATTACTTGGTTCAGGAAAACCTGCTTGCTGCATATGATTAGTGAGGGAAATTATCTGCTTTCAAAAGGTGGGGGATGCGTCTCGCAAAGTTAGAAACTGTCACGACAATATTATGATCTATCGTGCCTTTAATATTTATATTATACCCCCGTCGAAATTAGCAGCAATATACGTCTACGTTGCTCAGGTTGACCGGCCACAAAAAAATACATATTTTATGCGTTCAGGATTCGAAGTAAAGTTCAATGCAGAGAGGTTCTGCGTGAATCTTCGATGAAGACACTCTTCAGTTTGTCCGCATTCGTCTCCGTGCTACCGCCTAGAACCATTTGGCTGACTTTAACAAGTAGCTCTCTCTCTGTCAAATATACTTTTATTCAGCAGCTCACCTAATAGATATTCAACTAACCTCATATGTCAACAAGAATAATATACTAATATCGCTATAGTGGGACATAGTGCGTAATATAATACATAACCCACTCGTCAAAATGACTTCTCGATTGCTACTAAAATCTGAATTGAAATACGAGTATCAGCTGCTTAGTGGGGCGCCAGCGGGTTAACATGCCTTGGCTCAAGAAGCGCTTGCTTAATTTTCGTAATTTTCCTGCAGCCTGTATTGTTGCCCGAGCAGACGATTGGAGCTGATTCTTAAACGCGGATGCACACAAAAGCTCGATTTCACGGTCAGATAAGTCGCATGGTCGAGGCATGCGAGTTAGCTGAAAATTACTCTCGGTGGAACAATTCTGTAGTCATCGCCGCTTTCCTTAGTTAATCAAAGCTGATTAGAGTTTATTACCGTCTCTCCGGAGCCCATAGTTTTGGTTTTGAACGAAATCTCCGAAACAAAAGTTTGACATGAAAATAACAAAAAAAAAACAACAAAAAAAACGGGAAAACAAAACTATGCTTTGCAAGTTTATGTGCACCGGCTACACTTAACCGTCTCAGTTCAAATACCTATAAAATTGGGCATTAAACAAAAGAAAATCTGTTAAATTGAATGCGCCACCCCTGCAGGCGGCCGGGCCAAGCCGACGCGACCTGGACTCAGCCGCCATGTTTGTTTGGTGGTGGCGCCCCCTATAGGTCGCTGGAGTCGCGAATTGCTCTTCGCTTTCTCCTCTAGATTCTAGCAGCTGATAAGCTCATATCTAGATCAGTGGGACAAATTCGAAATCGTCGCGTACTAGTGCTACGAATGCTTGACTGTTTCTATACTATATATGTTTCTTTATTTATTTATAGAGGACATTTAGTTATTTATTTCGAAATTATTTCGATGCCTCCATTGCATTTGATACGTTTTCCTTCTCTTCATTTGGTGCCAACTTTTGTATTCCTTAGTCTCGGGTTACTTCAAAATGTTCAGTATACACCAGTTAACTCGCACCCTTACGTTCTGCTTGCGAATTATGTTTCGCATCTGTCGATAGAAACCATATACATATATAGCAGGAAAGAACCGGCAAATGAGAATGAGGGATGTTTAACAAGTTTTGCCTCCTAGGCAGTAACGTACTTATTTTGTGATATAATTGAAAGATGTTACAAGCAAATGCAAGTTTGAAATCTCCTCTTTCCCAGGGGTAGAGAACTTTTCAATATAATCCCAACCGGCAGCGATGCACTTCCGCTACCGGTGCACCGCTCTCTGCATGCCGTCGTAGATGAATGAGGGCGGCTGTTGAGCCCAACGCCGGGCTGAAGATGCTGGATATCCAAAAAGTTTTGACTCCTTCACCTTAGAGCACGGGCCACGCGCCATCAAACTTTGGAGTGTTTTTTAAGATAACGAATCATCTAAAGGGTACGCGGTTTGCGACCGGTGACGAGGTTCCCGATGCAGTGCGTCGTTGATCTCGAAAAAAGCGGCACTCAGTCATCTACAACGGTATGCGGAGAGTTGTGTACAGGTAGCAGTAGTGCACCGCCGCCGGGGGTACTATATTGAAAAGCTATCTGCTCCTGGGAAAGAGGAGATTCCAAACTTTCATTCATATATAAATATTTTAATTCTATCACCAAATAAACAAGTCACAGCCAAGAAGGAAAAACTTTTTGACTACTCTTCGTACATAGCAATAGCTTCGAAACATGTCAGTAAATGGTGCAGTTATCATAATATGGTCTCTCATACGACAACAACGCACACAAATATTTAAATAGCTGCGTAACAAAGGTGCTGATTCAGTTTCTAGAAGAATTCAGGAATTCACAAATGGTCACTGATTTAATAAATAAGGAGCAATTAATGAAGAAAATAAAAGACGTTTACGATCCTCTGTAACGCGGAATTAGAGCGCAGCTCTTGAGGAGGAGGAGGGGAAGGTACGGAGAGGAGGCTGTGCCCCTCCTCCTCTCCTCCCATTTAGGGGAAAATTTCTGCTAAATTTAGCGGGGAATTTTTTCCGCTAAGCATAGCGGGGAAATTTTTTCGCTAAATTTAGTGGGGAATGTTTTCGCTAAATTCATGGGGGAATTTTTCCGCTAAATTTAGCGGGGAATTTTTTCCGCTAAATTTAGCGGGAAAACTTTGCCGCTAAATTTGGCGGAGAAATTTTTTCCGCTAAATGTAGCGGGGAATTTTTTCCGCTAAATTTAGCGGGAAAAATGTTCCGCTAAATTTAACAGGAAAATTTTCCCGCTAAATATAGCGGGAGAAATCTTCCGCTAAATTTAGTGGGGAAACGTTTACACAAAATTTAGCGGCGAAATTTACCCATAATGCACCGCTCGACTACGCCAACGACGACGGCGACAGCGACGGCGACGCAGACGCCTACGCCGACGCCCCTCAAACCTGAAACGGGCGCGTAAGAGCTGCGCTCTAAAAGAGCTCAATTCCAAACTTTTCTCACGACGATTCTCTTATCTATTTTTCAGGCCTAGAAGGAACATGCCTTCTTTGGGTGAAAGAAAAAGACATGGAAAATCCGCTGAGGCACTGTAAATTTTTCTACTACATATTCTGCAAAGGGAGAACTGTCGACCTCGAACCGAAAAAAGGATGCGACAAAAATGCAAAAGAAAAAGATAAAAATCTACCAACTAAGGGAGACAACAACGGACCTGTTGCTCCTCGACGTCCAAGATAGCAAGTTTTTTTGTTTTGTTTTTTCTATAAGAAAGTGGAATTGGTAGTAAAGTTTTATGAACCATAAAATCAAAGAAACACGTATCAAATTATTTGTCATAATTGTTCTGCTGGCTCGCACCAGTTTCCACAGTTACGACTTTGGTTCCCCGCTAGTACAGTTCAAACGTTCGCTGCAACACGCTATATTAAACGTTTTCACTAATTTTGTTCTCTCACATGATGGAGGTAGGAAGAAGAGTAGGCAACATACCGGCTCCAAGTAGCCAAACCAGAAAATCTCAAGTGAAGGTGAAAGTAGAGGTAGGGATTGGGTGGAACGCCCCCAAGGGTAACCAAAACAGCTGTTGACAAATCAGCTGTCCTCTCTGTCCAATAGCGTATTCCAGTTTTGGTCATCGTTGGGGCCGTATCCCACCAAACCGAATGTCTCTCCCGGCTTCTCTTCTGGTGCCATATGCCGCCCATAGAAGCTTCCTAATTCCATGTACCACATGAAGCTCTGGTTAAACTTGATCCCTCCTTCTGGCCACACAAACAGGCATTTCGGTGAATAACAGTTATCTACAATGGTTCAAGACACATTGCCGACTTCAGAACTTCCGTTTTTGCTCGCATAGTGAATGAGATTAGTTCAAAACATACCCGAAACGAAAAGCTGGTATGTGTATTCTCTGAGGTGTTACTTTCCTAGCATTCTAACGTTCAGGAAGTGATATTTTCATGCGTTGTGCGCTCGTTGTTTTCAGCTGCAGGGCATTTGAAAGTCGAAATAAAGAAGAAAATTAAACAGCATCATCCCCTTAGCTTTCTTAAACCAGATTAGCCGCACTCTCTGGCTACAATATGCCTTTGGCGGTTCCATACACTGCCGGGCGCGAGAGTCGGAGCTTGCGTACTCTCTCGCGAGCTGAAACAAACACGGCGTCAACCAAATATAGGAACGAATATAGGGAAACAAACAAAACATATCCGCTAAAACGACTTGCGTCCGTAAAGATCGTAGAACATAGGTTAAATTGGAGTGCCTTTATGCGCACGTACGATTTGTAAAGCTATGACATCTCCGCGAATTTGCCGCCCAACATTTTTTTTATGCATTCATTGTTGCTTTTTTGAAAGTCACCAGTTTATTTACATGTTTGTTCTTTCACACGCTGATAACAAGCGTTGCAGCACTTGGTGTCTTTACCCTGAGACAAACACACACAGATTAACTCTAGATTGAATAAACATACCTTGTATTTCATTCATACCTTAGGGCACCAAACTCGTTTCATGTAAAACAGTTGCCACTGCATCGAGTACAGCCTACCCCGATTTTTTTTTCTAATAAATATACTGTTTTTATTTGTAAATACTGTTGTAGCACGTCGTTGACAGCAAAATAAAAAAAAAACTGCAGCCCTATCACAGTAAACTTTTTACACCTTTAAAGGTGTAATGATGCTCAAAACACCCTTCTAACACTCTCATTTTCGACATAAAGGGTGTTAGAAGGGTGTCTCACAGGAGTAGAACACCCTCTTTACACCTTTAAAGTATAAAAGGGTGTAAGAAGGGTCTTAGGAGAGTGCAAGAAAGGGGTGAAGTAATGAGAGTACACCCCATGATGCCCCTAGGGTGTAAGGGTGTTTGGAGTTCGGTTGTTGAAAACGGCGGAGAGCTGTTTCAGATCAATGCCGACTGGGGCCAACACTACGATCCTGTGAAGCCAATAAATAAGAGTACTGTCATGGCACTCGTCGTCTTTGTGCATTTGCAATCACCGGCTAGTGCAATCAGGCAGAGTGATCCTTTCTCTGCTCGATTGGTCTAGCCGGCAAGAGCAAATGCACGAAGACGACGAGTGCCATGACGATGCACTTTTGGGTCTGCTTAATTGGCTCCGTGGGATCGTGGCGTTGTGTAACAGATGACCGGTACTGTGGGTTCACCCTGAGTTTAGGAAATCGGAGCACACAGACCAGGCTGCTTTTTGAACATTATATTATGTTTATAATGTTCGTCGATGTGCTCGCTCACGATTGCAGTTGTTGAATTGAAGGATGGGCATTCGATGAGCGGTCCCGTCTTTGGCTGCTGACTGGCAGGTGTCCCCAGCCTTTCTCGTCTCCGTGTACGGGAAAACCTCCTTTCGGAGGTTTCCCCGCATTCGAACGGTCCGCATCTCTTGTCCTTCGGTACTCGACTGTACCTCTCTTCACTGACATCCCCAGAAAGAGAAGGACTCGTTGTTTTGCTCTCCCCCTTCCCCTCCGTTCTCTCCGGAGTCCCGATGCGGCTGTATACCTTTGGACTCCAAGCTGCGGTCGTTTGGCAGGAAACGCCACGAGGCGAGGGCGGCGAGACCAAGTCTCAAGGGCTCGGTGGCGCCGCGCTGTTGTTCCGTGCGGGCACTTGTGGCCGACTGCACAGGTTGAATTCCAGCCGGGTCTATTCGGCCCGGGTGAATCTCACAGTCGGCTGTAGTCGGACTTAATACTGGAATGTCAACGTTTTATGTATGCTGCGTTTCACGGGCATAAGAGCTTGCCAAGATGACACGCATCTAAATGTACTATATAGGCCAACACGCCCCTTTACAAACATGCCCGCGTTCGCTCACACCAGGGGAGGGCACTGCGCATGCGGAAAACCATATTCGCTCGAGGTAAATTATTCGCGCGTCCGCTGTGTGGACAGCAGCGCCACCGCAGCGGCGTGACGTCAGAGTCACCATAAAATGAACCAGTGACGCAAGTTCACTTAGTCATGATGTATACTTATAGGATTGGGTATAGATTCCCATGGCTGAAATGTCACGTTCCTTGTTTCTGATATAAAAAAAAAAATAAAGCATAGCTCACTTCGATCTGTAGACTGGAGAAAATGCAGATTCATATTCACGAATTCGAAACTTTAACGCGTCTTCTAAGACGGAACATGGGAATATTAACTTGTCAAAAGAATTGTATTTTCCGGAAACCGAATTGTATTTTACAACATTAATTAAACTCGAAATGATTTACCTGAGAAACAACAGACATTCAAGTATTATTTGCACCAAATATTTCAAGGTAACTAATCATTTCGAATTTTTATATTTTATTTATCAATAAATAAAATAAAGAAGTTTATTGAGTTTATTTATCAATAAATAAATAAAAAATAAACTCGAAATGATTTATCAAAAAAAAAACAGACATTTTAGTATGATTGGCAGCGAATATTTCAAGGTAACTTTTCTACAGCGTGCTCTTTTATAACACTTAAAAAAACTAGAATAATCAATACGATTAAACATATTAAAGTAACAACAATATAGTTCAATAAAATAACACAAAGATGTATCTATTTGGGGATTTACCACACGAATCTTCTAAAAGCACTGACAGCTTCTGGAACGCAGGCTGTGACTTCTGTGTTCAGGCGTTTAACTTAATGATTCGTTCTGCGGTGTACTTATATCTGCAAATGTCGGAGAGATAATAGGATGTGAATAATATTTAGAAACATCTCACTATTATCTTGAAGACAACAGATTGATCACGAAATTCGGGGTTGTCCTCTCTATATTTTTTTTTTCTGTACTAAACAAGGCAAACTTTAGGCACTTCCCAACGATTTGAAATTAGTTTCATCGCAGAAAACAAAAATCGTTTTGGTTGATCATTACAGACTGGTACAATCCCTTACATCAAATGGTTGTTACACTACGCAGACGAAAGCGTAAAACAGAAAATCCTCAATACAAGCCGTCGGTTTAGTTACGAGTGTTATGCCACTTAAACGATAAAAAGGCAACATTTAAACCAGCAAAATGAAAACCGCTGTAAAACTACAAGTTTAACTAAAATAGTGACACACACAGTCTTTTCTTTTAGCTTTCTTTTTAACTAAGCTTTAACTTAAATATTATATAAGAAACAAATTTGATGAAACGCAAAGCAAGATAAAAACAAACGAGCCCCCACCCAATACCGGAACCGAAACTGCAAGAAGTTTTTTTTAGACAGTGCAGGCATAAGTCGTAGCCAATCCCCGTTCGTATTAAAGATGGCTGCTTTTGGTCAACGTTATTAGAACTAAGGGTGTCGCGAACCGGCCGAGGTTCGAGTTCGACCAGGTTCGACTTTTTCGAACTTTTAGTGGAAAATTCGACGAACCTTGTATTGAGGTTCGACTCGTGTGCGCATGCGCGACAGGCTGGCCAGTTGGCTTCGGATAGGATGGTAATGGCTAAGGGATGAATTAAGGGCAGCGCTGATTGGTTATTTCAGTTAATACAGTACAAAAAACAATTAAGTTATTAACTTCTTCGATGATTAGAATTAGTTTCTTTTAATTACAACTGTTTATAAAATAAGATAACCCTTTTCATGAAAAAAAATTCGCCAAACCTAGACATGCTTGTATCAAGGTCTGGCCACACTGTCCACAAAGTCGAACCGGTCGAATGTGGTGAAAAGTTCGAAGGTTCGTCGAACCGGTTCGACACAGTCGAACCCCGAAAGTTCGACCTAAAAATCTGGTTCGACAAAAGTTCGCGACACCCCTAATTAGAACAACTCAGTTCTGGAACTCCGCTCCGGAGGGGGGTCCCTTTGCGTGGCGCCTGTTAGAGGGCGCGCGCTCCGCATTAATACTCGCTATCATCATCATTGACGGCGCGTTTCTGGCTTTTCTTACGGATAACAGCAGCAGACAACTTTCAAATGGTTTCTGTTGCTGCTGGTAGTCACATTTTTACTTTTTACTGGCGATAGGACAAAAACCAACCCAAAACCATGCTGAACCTCGAGAGGAGTCGGAACTCAAAAGCAGCCGCGCAGCAGTAGCAGACGAAAACGCGAGGATTAATGCGCCGGCAGCGCCACCTAGCTGCAAAAAAATCGGACACGGTTTCGGACCCCCTATAATGTACAGCGTTTATGGGAAGTTCCATAACTGAGTTGATCTAGTAACGGTGCTTTTGGTTGCGTCCGAAACTGCGACCGGGGACACTTTCTCGTGTGGACGCGATTACAGGTGAGAATATTTCTGCAGCATGCTTGTAGAACAATCTTTATGTGTACGGGAGTCCAGTAACTGACAATTGATTCCGCTTACACAGTATTCAGCGAGTGCTATGACGGCCTGACTGGCTTCAGCTTTCTCTTTCGAGCCATAACCGCTAAAACTACCTTAGAGTGACGATACTGCTACTGATTTTTTTTCTCTTTTGAGTTCTCGCCGGCGCTTCTTGTCTTGTGAATCGTCGAAACTAAACAATCTGGAGACATGATTGATTCATCGGTGTGGAGCTAGAGCGGAGGTTTCTTGTTTTTGCGTCATTCACGCTAAGAAAAAGTTGAGCCCGCGGGGACCAATGACAGCATTTGGTCCCTTGATCTTGCATTTGCACCCCGAAGAGACCATCCGGTCCGAACTAGGTACCGTGTGCAAAGCGTGGGGACTATCTCCGTTCGACAGGGACTATCTAAAAGGTGAACGGGAGTATCAGCAGCAGTCAGACTCGCCATGCCAGGGTGCTTTTCCATCCCTTAGTTCCTGAAACTATGGCACCATAGCCCTAACTAATTTTTCATTCCCCAGCCGAGCTCGATCGTCCGAAGTGTTTACCAAACTTTGACGAAGCTTTGAAAATTCCCAATTTCTTAAATGTGTAACGATCAGTGACGCTTGCCTTCGCGCTGCGTGTGAATGCTTGAAGTATATATCAACCATATATGAGCGATTCCTCCAAGCGACGCGACGAAGCAACGCGACAGGACCCGCTGTCGATCGGCCCGTCGAAACCACATGCAAGCGACGCACGTCGCAATGAGCAGCAGCGACGGGCGACGGGCGAAGTTTTCTGGAAGTCCTTTTCTGTACTGCTAAGGAAACAAGTTGAAATACTTTTCGAGACCTTGGATTTTTCCGAACCAGATGTCTCGGCTTCCAAGAGGCGAGTCAGCTGCTCTTAGAGAGTTCAGCTATTAGCGCACGCAAGAAAAAGTTTCGGAGACGCGCGTGCGCATACGGTACGTTCAAAGCGCACAGCTCGCTCTCCAAGCTTTTGCTACGCTTGCGCAACGCGACCGCCGCTGCGACGTTCCCGTGCCGCCGTGCATCGTTCCCGCGCCGCCGTGCGTCGGGTCTTAGCCGCACTTTCAAAGCAGGAGCGAGCTTGTGGCTCCGTGTGTCTGTCTATATTGGAGGCAGGGGTTTCCCCAGGAATTGAAATCAGGGGGGGGGTCTAAATTTTTTTGGGGTGGTTAAAGGGGGGGGGGGGGGGCATTGCGACTATAGGAGTCGTTGTGAATTAAGGGGGTGCCTTCGAAAAAACGAAGGGGGGGGGGGGGTCTAAACCCCCCCTAGGGGGGTCTGGGGAAATCCCTGATCGGAGGTTTCTTGACCGTTTGGATTTCTTGAGCGTTTCATGCGACCCCAACGTCGTGTTCAAGTTCAAGCTACTTCTACGGCCTACTGTTTCTAGAGCTGTGTGTAAAGGTTGCCAATGTTCATGGGTTTTCATAACTGAGTGAAACGAGTCGGCTAGTCTAGCATTCTTGAACAAATACTTCATCAACGCGATCTCGAAATCATATTTCTCTTATGATTTATCGTTGCTGAAAGGACATCACTCTATCATATTGTAGCAAAATAGTGTTGTGAGATTTCTACGTATTCTTGAAGATTCTGTGTGTGTATGATGGCGTTTCTCCGACAGGGCTCGTCATTTTTCTCTTCCATTCAGCCCTGTGTGCCTCATCTCAGAAAAACATTACATAAATTTTTGCATGCATGCCATGCGTTGACTTGTGCCACCTTTTCATACTTATCAATATTTATATACTTCTGATGTTGATATTATTAGCTGCGTAAGCCTCTTTCATGGGTGGTTAGCTAACGCTTCTTATAAATGCTCATTTCCATCGCTCTATGCTTTGTAACTCAAGATCAAATCCCAACTACCACTGGCTTGCCTTGGAAACAGTGTTTCGAGACCCTTACAACGTTTTTGGCAAACCAACGTGAGCGTTCCTACTCGTAGCTCCTAATTCCGTGATTTCACAATTATCGATATGGGCTCGGCTGCTGCCATTGCCATCCTGCAAGCACAGGGCAGATAATAATTTTCTGTCTTTGAACATAATAATCAAAATAGCGATAAGACATGTACATGTTTTCATATAACTCCAGCTTTTGTTTTTTTCTGTGAGCATCTTTGAACTCCATCACCTTTTAGTACCATGAGAAGGTGCAGTGATTGCTCTGCTCATCACGCACCACATACTGCTTCACTCACACGGACCCCTGACGCTACCTCGGTTGAAGACTCGCTCGGCTGTTGGCTGATCATTAGTTCTAAAACTACACTCATCCGCTCCACCCACCTCCACCAGCTACAAATTGTCCTACTGTTCCTTTTTGAAGGGGACATATCGACAAATCCCGGACCACATACAACTTGCCCCCCCCCCCCCCCGGCAACCGAGCCGTTTACGACAATGTCGTTGCTTTGCAGTGTAATGGGTGCAGTACCTGGCTCTATCGCAAGTGCGAACTGCTCTTGATGCAGTCCTACATGCATCTCTCTTTGACATCTGAAGTGTGGTACTGTGGTATCTGTCATTTTCCGGCATTCGAGGATGCCCTGTTTTCAACACCTACCATTCAGTCCTGCATCCATTCAGTGCTGCATCCGATTTTGTCATGTCAGCACATGAAAAAAATGAAAAAAACCTCCATCTGATTTCCCAACCTCAGATCTGTCAAGAACAAAATGCCTGAGTTCTGTGTACTCACTGAGTTCCATCCTGAAACAATACTTGCAATATGTGGGACTTTGCTGGGCAACTCTATCTACGGCAGTCAGCTCGTCAATCTTGCTTGGTTTACTGTCTACCAACAAGACAGCAACGGATCTGGCAGTGGAGTTATCGTCGCCGTACCATTCTCAATTAATTCCTCTAGAAGACACGACCTGGATAGAAACCAACTTGAGGCCATTTTTGTGGACCTCCACTCCAAATAGTACATTTCGGTGTCGCATACCTGCCCCCCGGCACAAGGTCAGAAAGCTGCAGTTTGCTGCAGTCAGCGCGTCCTGTGTCACCCCCTCAAAAAAGAAGTACTCGAACGTGCTGGTGGCTGGCCACTTCAATGCCCACATTAACTGGACAGACACAAGTACACCTATGCCCACTGAACCATCAGACTCTCTCCCACTTAGTCTACATGGACACACTCGGACTCGTCCAAGTGTGGAACGAACCAAGTTACAGCACCAGCAACAACTACACTTCCTTTCTTGATCTAATGTTTTTCGCTAACCTCAAACTCATCTCAAATTGTTTTACAGATACCCAGCCTCATGAGCTCTTAGTACAAAGCAGATTATAACGGACACAACACCAGCTGCCTAGATCCAGACCCCATGCCAGATGCCTCCATCACTTCGCAAAACTCGATACTAATCGCCTCGATGCGCTTATACACCTCGCCCCTTAGAGCATGATATTCTAAGACAACCATGGAAACTCCTATAACACATGGCTAGACTTCATGCACATCATTGCAGCCAAATGCATCCCCTTTATAGTGTCACAACAAACCCCGGGTGTCATGGATACCAAAACAAATACTGATCGAAGCACAAATAAAACGTCAACTGCTTGCACAGGCAAAAAAAACAAACAACTACCACACTACACTTGAGGCAGCGCACACCCTCCAGAGACACTTGGAGAAACGCATAAGACAGTCGCTCCGGGACTACGCTGTGATCAACACCGTGGTCATCTAACTCTCACTGGCAGTGATCTGTTTCAAAGCAAAAACGGGACGTCAGTGTCCGTTCACGTGACTGAGGCCACTCTGAAAATCACAATAGCGTGTGTCAGCACTGTGAGCAGCTAACTCTCACTGCCAGTGATCTTTTTCAAAGCATAAACGGAACGTCTGTGGCCATTCACACGACCGAGGCCACTCTAAGAATCACAATAACATATGTCAGCACCGTAATCAGCTAACTCTCACTGCCAGTGATCTGTTTCGAAGCCTAAATGGGATGTTTGTGTGCATTTACACGACTTGGGTCACTCTGAGAATCACAATAGCGTGTGTCAGCACTGTGAGCAGCTAACTCTCACTGGCAGTGATCTGTTTCAAAGCATAAACGGGACGTCGGTGTCCGTTCACATGACTGAGGCCACTCTGAAAATCACAATAGCGTATGTCAGCACTGTGAGCAGCTAACTCTCACTGCCAGTGATCTGTTTCGAAGCATAAACGGAACGTCTGTGGCCATTCACACGACCGAGGCCACTCTAAGAATCACAATAACGTGTGTCAGCACTGTGAGCGGCTAACTCTCACTGCCAGTGATCTGTTTCGATGCCTAAGCGGGACGTCTGTGGCCATTCACACAACCGAGGCCACTCTAAGAATCACAATAACGTGTGTCAGCACTGTGAGCGGCTAACTCTCACTTCGCTCCGGTACAGGATCGGACGGGGGTCGGGGTCTCGGGGTCCTCTTCCCAGCGGGTCCTTCCTGGGTCGTTTGCTTGGCGACGCCCAGCATTATTTTTACAATGGTTAGTCCCCAATTGGCTTTTTCCTGAAAATCAACACTTGATCACATGATCCAATTCATTTATATTTGAATTGGCTTTAAGTCTGCAGTGCCTCTCGGCGGGGGCGGACAGGGGACTATTGGTTTACATTCTTTTTATCGAGCCCCGACCTCAAAATCTGCCAGTGATCTGCTTCGAAGCCTAAACGGGACATCTGTGGCCATTCACACGACTGAGGCCACTCTAAGAATCACAATAACGTGTGTCAGCACTGTGAGCGGCTAACTCTCACTGCCAGTGATCTGTTTCGAAGCCTAAACAGGACGTCTGTTGCCATTCACACAACCGAGGCCACTCTAAGAATCACAATAACGTGTGTCAGCACTGTGAGCGGCTAACTCTCACTGCCAGTGATCTGTTTCGAAGCCTAAACAGGACGTCTGTGGCCATTCACACGACCGAGGCCACTCTAAGAATCACAATAACGTGTGTCAGCACTGTGAGCGGCTAACTCTAACTGCCAGTGATCTGTTTCAAAGCCTAAGCAGGACGTCTGTGGCCATTCACACAACCGAGGCCACTCTAAGAATCACAATAACGTGTGTCAGCACTGTGCGCGGCTAACTCTCACTGCCAGTGATCTGTTACGAAGCCTAAACGGGACATCTGTGGCCATTCACACGACCGAGGCCACTCTAAGAATCACAATAACGTGTGTCAGCACTGTGAGCGGCTAACTCTCACTGCCAGTGATATGTTTCGAAGCCTAAACGGGACGTCTGTGGCCATTCACACGACCGAGGCCACTCTAAGAATCACAATAACGTGTGTCAGCACTGTGAGCGGCTAACTCTCACTGCCAGTGATCTGTTTCGAAGCCTAAACGGGACGTCTGTGGCCATTCACACGACCGAGGCCACTCTAAGAATCACTATAACGTGTGTCAGCACTGTGAGCGGCTAACTCTCACTGCCAGTGATCTGTTTCGAAGCCTAAACGGGACGTCTGTGGCCATTCACACAACCGAGGCCACTCTAAGAATCACAGTAACGTGTGTCAGCACTGTGAGCGGCTAACTCTCACTGCCAGTGATCTGTTTGGAAGCACGTCTGTGGATTCACACGACCGAGGCCACTCTGAGAATCACAATAACGTGTGTCAGTGCTGTGAGCGGCTAACTGATCGCTGCCAGTGATTTGTTTCGAAGCAGAAACGGGACGTCCTTGGCCATTCACACAACTGAGGCCACTCTGAGAATCACAATAACGTGTGTCAGCACCGTGAGCAGCTAACTATCACCGCCAGTGATCTGTTTCGAAGCCTAGACGGGTAGTAGGTGTTCTACACAACTGAGGCCACTCTGAGAATAACAATAACGTGTGTCAGCACTGTGAGCGGCTAACTATCACTGCCAGTGATCTGTTTCGAAGCATAAACGGGACGTCCGTGACCATTCACACGACTGAGGCCACTTTGAGTATCACAATAACGTGTCAGCACTGTGAGCGGCTAACTCTCATTGCCATTGATCTGTTTCAAAGCACGATAGGGACGTCTGTAGCAATTCACAGGACTGAGGCCACTCTGAGTATCACAATAACGTACGTGTGTCAGCACTGTGAGCGGCTAACTCTCATTGCCAGTGATCTGTTTCGACGCATAATTACGGGACGTCTGTGGCCATTCACACGACTGAGGCCACTCTGAGAATCACGATAATGTGTGTCAGCACTGTGAGCAGCTAACTCTCATTCCCAGTGATCTCTTTCGAAGCATAAACGCGACGTCTGTGGTCATTTACATGACTGAAGCCACTCTGAAAATCAGAATGACATGTGTCAGCACTGTGAGCAGCTAACTCTCTCACTGCCAGTGATCTCTATCGAAGCATAAACGGGACGTCTGTGGTCATTTACACGACTAAAGGCCCATCCAAACAGGATACTTACAAACTCGTGAGGCGATAAGACTCCGACATAAAACGAGCGGCACTCCGCTTCCGTCTGTTGCTTTTTTTTTTGCTGGGGGAAAGTTCCCTCTGTCAAGTCTCGCCCGTGTTCTCCATGGGGGCCTTGAGGATGCTCATCACGTGGTTCCGGACAGCCACTCACAAGCTCTGTTGGTTGTCAGTCATTCGCTCAAGGCCTCCACTGCTCTCCCGAAAACAAGAAGGGCTGTGTTCTAAATCTTACCCATGTAGATCCGCGCTTCTCTTCTGCGGGTCGTGCCATGTGATAACACAGACGGAGCAATGCTGGACGCGGGTAGTTCTTTGGATGCAAAGATACAAAACCCTTACACTGGAGCAAGACCGAGTAAATTTTGGAACACTAACAAGGATACGAGGGCTCAGCAGAACTGATAGACAGCATTGGCAGGCGGCATGTGACGTCAAGACTGACGAGCACTGAGGCCACTGAAAAGTGGAGGAAGCGAAGAAAGAAGAAAAAAGTTGCGACGTTTGCTTGGTGCCGTTCGAACGGACATCAGACTGCCAGACTGCTGGACGCAATTCAACTTCCACGATTGTTGACGGAGTCGTGTCGCCTCACGATTTCGAAGCATGAGCGGAATGTCTGTGGCTGAGAATCACAATAACATGTGTCAACACTGTAGACAGTGAACACTCACTGCCAGTGATCCGTTTCGAAGCATAAATGGACGCCTGTGGCCATTCACGCGACTGAGGCCACCCTGGGAATAACAATAACTCGTGTTAGTACAGTGAAGAGCAAAATCCCAGTTCGAGTGCTCCGTTTCGAAGCATAATAGGGACGTCGAAAGCTTCCATGAAGTCGACGGCCATTATGACTCTTGGGTCGCACTTCGGCAAGTTGGCTAACACCTCGTGGTGGATGAGGAGCAGGCTGCCTTGTGCGCCGAGGTGCAGTCTGAAGGGGTATGTGTGGCATTGATTTCCTGAATTTCGGAGGTGCCATTGTACTGGCTTGAAATATATCGTAGAAACAGCACCGATTGCTTGACGTGAGGGAAAGTCTGCTACAACATTGATGAAGGTTGGGTGAGAGGACCGAGGTCTGTGGAATGCCAATGCCGGTGACTGGGCCTGATTCAGTCAGACTTAAGCTTGATATCGTCAGTCTTGCAGGAACGCTATGATGAAGTGAAGCGGTCTTCCATAGAGACCTCAGTTTTGAACCCCCCGGACTAGTGCAATGTAGAGGATAAAATCAAACCTTTTTAGAGCCGATAAGAACCACAATGCACCGACTGCAGCCACACTTGTTGCCGGGGGCAGTGTTGTGAAGTAATGAAATGCCGTTTTTCAGTGCTTGGACGGCTTCTGGAACTGGTTAAGATTGAATGGAGATGTTTCTCGGTTTTGTGATGCTGTGGTCTGTAACAGGCGTAATCCCCTTCTCCGTTGGTGCTAATTTAGTGCCCCCGTCAGCTGGCCCAGAGGTTAAATTGGTGCAAGTTACGATTTGGGGTCTCTTCTCGCACCCGGATCAAGTGAGTCGCCTCCTGGAAGGCCAAGGGACGTACTGTTGGAGCGAAATTATAGGATCCGTCTAAGGGGCAGCTGAGAAGTTATTCCATATGACGAATCATCCAGAGCCCTTTGAATGCTGAGGTCGTAAGGCTTGCAACGAGATCACATAGGAGGTGGTCGCTTCCCACTGTCGGTGTGCACTCGCTGTACCCCTCGGCTTAAAGAGCCCCACATTAACCCTTAACTCTCAAGCCCGAGCCCGCTGTACTCGTCATGATTTTGCACCAATAACACCAATAACAAGTCCTTCTTGTCCAGTCCAAAACCTTTTATATTTGCCTGATGGAGACGAACAAGCTGCTCCTTATCCAATTCCAGGTCGTGAACTTTAGCAGCTGAGGAAAGTGAAATTCATTATTTTCTTTCTTTTTTTTTTGTTTAGAGTGCATTTTGTCTAGCAATGGGTTTCTAAAAATGGTGCAAGTTGCAATGGTGTTGAAGCAGCGCGGCTCGGAAACAGGTTTTTTTTGTGCGGTGGCACATGTTTCATCAAACAACATTTCCCCAACAGTTTGTTTCATCGACACTGCGACATTTTATGAACAGGTCGTTTTACCGACACTCGTTTCATCGACGTATCTTGCTATGTTTCGTCGACGACATTTTTTTTTTGGTTAGGGGTGCGCCAGTGGCGTCACAAGGGGGGGGGGGGGGGTGTGGACCGCCCCGGGTGCGGCGCTCAGGGGGTTGTCGCGGCGGGCCACGAGAGCGGGGGAGGGGGGGGGGGGACGGGGGGGGGTGTCGCGGCATGCTACTGCCTCGGGTGCCGCTGACCTTCGTGACGCCACTGGGGTAAGCTGGTTTGTTGGTGAGCAAGGGTACGGGTACATGGACGGGTGCGGGACCACCCGTACACACTGCTGCGAGGTGGTTTGTACGGGTGGGTTGGGCGAGTTCACATTTTCGTAATGAACTGCCGCAGACTGTCGCTGCGAAGCGTCGTGAACTGGGTGGGTCGGATAGTTTAATACGTACCCCAGTGATAAACGCACGACGAAATGTTCCTACAGCGTGCAATTTGCGAGTCGATGAACGTTCAGAGCATGGTGTGGTAGTGTTGATGAAACGATCAGTGTCGATGAAATGTGTCCCTGACACAACAGGGACCCTTTTCACTGATGGTTCTATGGAAGCTCTGACAATGAGGACTGCGAAGTTGCCTCCAAGAAGTTCGATATGTTTTCTACACGAGTCCGACTTTGCCAAGGTAGACCCGAAGGACGATTGCGGACTTTCAAGAGCTCTTTCGCGGCTACGGCCTGATGTAATGCAGAGATAAACATACATCAGAAACGTAATTAGGCGGTTCGAGCCTTGGAGCAACACTATTTTCTGTTCACTTGGTTTAATTTCCTTTTCTTTTAAGTCTCCACTATCTATTTTGTCATTGTCGTTGCTTGATTACGACACTTGCATTCCGACCAAGATTAGGACGTCTGGGTATTCGGTAGGTTTTTGAATTTTTGAGTTAAATAAATATTTCGCATATAAGAAAGCCACAATTCATGAATTGAAGGGAAGCTGCCCTTGCAATCAATTTTTATTGACATACTTTTCAGCTGTTACAAATTATTAAACTAATGCTGCCATCGAATTGTGTGGACAAAATTTTCTCTCTCAAGTTAATTGGAAAAGTTGGTGCGTGTTTGCCGGCAATACCTTAGGCCGCGACGCGAGTGGGGGTGCACGTGTCACGTACCCGTGTTTCGAAGCATAAACATACGACTGACAGGGCCTCTGAGAGCAAGCAGAACGTTTACTGCAACATTTATTCTTTTACATATGTACAATGTCTCTGAGCAAACCACAGCAACTTCACTCGAGTGCAAACCTTACAGCACATCCCATTTGGGCACAACTTCACTCTCATTATAAATCTAAATAACTGTGAAGCGTGTCATCTTCTTCAGCCTTCACAAGTTTCAGCTCGCTAGACTTGCGCACAAGATAACAGAACCTGTGCAGGTCAAAACCTTCGTTCATTAGCAATTCAATCAAAATGAATAGCTTGCGTTCGGCAACATACAGAGCTTCCACTCTACAGAAGTGTGGCTCGGCATCCTGGGAAGGTTTCACCAGGACAGTACCACACCGGTAGTCACGGTGGTCGAGCGATGCACGCGACACCTGGCGAGCACTCAGTGGCAGGACTCCTTGAGCACAGGGAGGTAGAGCACTCTGCTCAACTGGCTTGCCAGATGAGGTCACGAGGTCAGAATCAAATGAAAACTCCTTCAGCTGGTGACTCTGCATTAGCTGATGCCGTGTTGATAGGGTTAGAGTGATGTTGCGGAAGTTTTTGATGCGCGAGGCGAGGCTCTTAAAAAAATGATGCTTGGCCTCAAACCTCATTGACCAAAACTGTAGCAGCGGTCCAAGTTCTCGATTTAACCTGGCGTAATGTACCAGGTAGTGCATCTTGGGAGTTATGGCTGCAGCACCATATCGCTGTGCAAATTCCACGAGAAAGGTCTGCACAGTCGTCTCTAAGTACGGAAGGTACTCGCATGGTATTACCGTAGCAAAGACGATGTCCACAATTTCGCGGAACTGCAGATACAGCTCCCAGTCCGCATCACCTTCTGGGACCAGGTCCCCAAGAATCAGACCCAGGAGTCTGAGAAGGCACCACTTTTCAGAAGCAGTGCCCTTCAGGTTCGCTTTGCTTGTCAGAAAGGACCTATTCATTGCAACAGGCTTGTTTTTTTTTGTCATTCCATCCGTACTCAAATGAAGCTATGCAATCTAAATAGCTGTATGCCAGTGTGCCCCCCTGAACTAATACCTTCAAAACTTGGCGGAGAATGCACTCAAACCCCCCTTCCAAAATGTCATGCATCAGGTTGGGAGGCAACTGGCGCGTGACGTCGAAGTAGGGCAGTTCCAACAGTACGGAGCGTTCTTTGACACCATAAAGTTTCTTGTTGGCGATCGGGTTAATAGCAATGTCTTGCAGGTGCTGCTCATGTGCCTGAGCTGAACGCAGTACACAGAAGTCCTCAGTTGTGACCTCTGGCAGACTTTTAGATGCCGCCATACAAAAGCGGCATACCCTGCCCTGACTAAAACAGCAAGAAAACCCTCCAAGTCGGTTCATGGACAGATTGTCTCCACACACGCATAACACAAACACTTGTGCATTGCGCACTGCTCCTCCGCTCGCGAATGTAAGTCCAGATGACTGGAGTTCCTTAAGGTCACTGATGAATGGCTTCATAATGACGTCCAAGTCATACTGCTGTACATCTTCATACTTCACAAGGAGCACCAGGTAGATGGATCTCAGCTGTGACCTGTGCCTTGGATGCAGGTTCAACAAGGTGAAATACACGGCGAGCAGCTTGTGCACGCCCCGTTTGGCTCCTAGGGGATTGCAGATCTCTACCTCATCGCTGTATAGCATAAGGAAAATGGTGTATTGCCCTCCTTCCAAAATAAGATCCCTGAAATCTTGGAAAAGGAGCCCATCAGTGAAGTTGGCATACACCTTGGGGTCGTCACAGCGCAGTTGTGGTGTGTAGATTTGGGCAGCGATCTCAGGAACCTCGCACAGCTTTGCAAGGAGTCTCGGGACTGGTACATAGTGGTAGCAGCCCCCTTCAGTATTGAGATCACATTTCACTGGTTCGACATACGGGAAATGTGTTTTTGCATATTATTCCCTCATGTGTTTGCTTAGTATCCCCTCAAAAAGGCGGGGCAGGAACGAACATTCCAACAGTGAGATGGCATCTGGTGACAGAGCAGACGCATCAATTTTGGCTGCGATTTCAGCAGCATATGCCTTGATGATGCGCTCAAAAACAAGTTGCAGATTGCCGAAGATTTTTTCGGCCACAGTGTGCGCCAGTTTGTGGTTTTCAGTTGTGCTGAAAAAGAAGTTCCAAATAGCAGCTTTGGCTTCTGTTACAAAATCGCTGAACTCGTCTCTTTCTTTGATCCGCTGCTTCGTTGCGGCTGGGGCGCTTGTGGCATTTCAGCATCGTCACTCAGAACCTCCTGGTCAGTGGCTGGGCAGTCCTGGATTTCATTTCTTCGGTCTCGGTCGAAGGCACTTCCAGTGCTTTCCATTAGATCCCTGTGGCACCGAAAAAGGTGAGTTTTGTACGATGCAAACCGGTTGTAGCTATTTGTACAACCGGCGATTCCACAATATACTGTGAAGTTGTCGTCACCGCCATGAACGACTCCGATGTGGTTGACCACCTGCGTGAACTGTTCAGAAAAGTATGGGCACCTTGGTCAGTATCTTATTACCCTTTTTCTTTACGGAACAAAAAACAACTTGCGAACGCCACGTTAGTAAACCATGGTATTTGACTGGTTTCGACTCGAAGGCACGTTATCAAGTACTATTACAGTAGTTCACTGTAGTGACATTCAGCACCATTCACACCACGATACTGATGATACCACAATCCACCGAGTTCAGCGCGGACGGTCCCGTCACGTCGCTAGCCGAAATTAGAGCCGAAATCAGATTGACTAGCAAGATAGCGAAAATGTTTTCTTATATTATTTTTGAACATGCAGTATTTAATTGTTATAATGTAACAAAGCAAAAACGCCTTAGGATCCTCAATTTTGTACTAAAAACATCACCACAAAAAAATAAAAATATATACTTTAAGTTTTCAATTTCTATTATCCAGTTCAATCCAATCCAACTTCAATCCGGCTAGCAAGGCGTTCTTGCACGCTGCACGCGGCGACGCGACGCGACTTGCACGTGCGTGCTGAGACCAACGGTGCGTGTGCCCAGAGCCCTACATCCGGAAGCAAAAACAAAAAAGGATAGCGGCGTACGGCGTGACCGGGTAGCTGCGTTGTGGGTCAAGGCGAAAGCAGGGGAACTACGTTCCTACGTTGGTTGGATTTTCTCGGCGTTCCCGCATCACCCTATTGGACATTCCCAAGTTCGGCGACGGTTTCCTGAGCTGTGGAGACCCCAGATAACGAGCGTGGCTTAACGCGGAAGTGGTGCAATGAGCGCGATTGAGTGCTTGGTGTCGTGCGGCGCACAGAAAATAGTTGTCGTTGTTGACGGAGAGCATAAGCGCGCCGATTTAATTCGGACCCTTGCTGGCAATGTACTGTTCCAAGGAGTGGACCTGCAAACAAGCCACATCCAGGTGAGCTCACTTACGTCATTTGTGCTTTGTGCGCGGTCAGCGTGGGGTCGGGCAGCACTTTTATTGGAGTGCGGTACGACGTTAAGAACGAACTTGAAGCTCCGAATCCAGCACGCGCTCATGGCCATTCTCCGCGTGCACGCTTCTGTAACTAATGCTAGAAAGCTCTCGCTGGAAGCGGAGCTTCTAGTACGTCCTTAAGCTTTGTGGCAATGAAGTCAAAGCTATGTGCGCTCGCGCAACTTGAGCGCCGATCAAGACTGCAGGGGCTATCCTCTCGTCGGATTCGCCACAGAAATTTGTTCCCGAGAATCTGCGTCTCCAACTAAGCAAACGGCACCAAGCGTTTGAAATGCCAAGCCCGGGTCTCGCGCTAATGCGCCCTTCTACATCAAATTGTTTGGTCAAGCACATGGCCCTCTCTAAACTGCTTCGTGGTTTATCCACCACACGACCGAACAGTTTTATGTAGAAAGGAGCATTAGCACGAGACCCTCGCTAGACATCTTGGCACTTCATGCGCTTGGTGCCTTTTGCTTAGTTGCAGCTCGCCCGTTCGATGCTCATTGAAATCGAAACGGGCTCATGCGTGGATCGAATACGGGATCACTGAACTTTGCAGCGCTAGCCCTTTCTACGTGTTCTGGGCTGTTGGAAGTAATCTTATGCCTATGCCTACAGTGTAATTTTTCTTTTGTCAAACTTTACGCTGAACTGCACATCGGCTCACTGAAAATTTCCTTTCATATCTTTTGAACCAAGTAATGTCATGTTCTTAAACTTTTGCATTTGTACAGGCAGCTAGCGTCAGATTATGGCGGAGGAGTATCAGCTTTCTGCGATGCATCACCACTTGTGACCAGGAAGCCGTTATAGGATATGGAAACGTGTAGGCCAGTCAGAGATTTTTGTGAAGTGTTCTCTGGTTCTACTTGTACATACCTTACGTTAAGTGTGTTGACAGTGATGCCTATAACTTTCCTTTCATTCTTTTGTCACACAAGGTATACCATCCTCGGCATAAAACAGATGTGGACCTCAGGGAGGGCACGATCCTCGAGGATGCAGCGCTGGTAACCATTTCTTTGGATGAGTCACAGTTCAGGTGGGCAAAAATGCTTGCAAAGACTGAAGCAGTCAGGCATGTGTGCTTCAAGTGCTGTTATTAGGACTGACAACAACGATACCTCTGCGAGAAAATGTTCCAAGACTGTCTGTGCAGCATAGTTTATGCCTTGCACCTACGTCACATGATGACGTCGAACACCGGTATCCACCATGCTGGTGGTTGACTCGACGGCCCTTCGCAGCGAGAGCAATGGTAAACTGCGCCGCGCTCGGCTGTAGCAATTACCCCGTATCCCGACGATTGTACGATCGCTTCGTCGGCATGCCCCACGAGACCGAGTAGCCGCCAAGTTAGAGAAAATAGGAGCGGCAGAAAAGGGATGCGGCCGCGGATTATCGAGTTTGCGGGACGCATTTCATAGCGGCGAGCGACGGCACTTTTCTACTGTTGTTTACGTTTGCGCACGCCTTTGCATCGGCTTTTGCTCGTTCGTGGTGTATATAGCCTTTGGCCTTCGTTACATAACGCTGTTTCCACGCTTTAAGCGCATCTTCGGGCTCCCGGCCGAGTCCGGGCGAATGTCGCGCCGCGAGCCCGGCCAGACGGATCGGCCGGCGGCGGCCCCCGCGTGCAAGCTCGCCGAGACGCCGCCGCCCGGTCATCGGTTTGTGCCGTCCGCGAGACGGTAACCTTTGGAAGGAGCGAAAGTATGCAGGCGAGCCGGGAAGGTAACATCATAATATAAACCCTGAGACAATGAGAGTTGTCTTGTCCGTGGTGACACGGAAACTTTTCGCGTCAAAACTTCACCGGTGGCATTTCGAAACTTTCAGCTCGTAGCGCAATCGCACCAATGCCGAAAAATTCCGCACGTACTGGATAAACGTCATCATCGTAAGCTCAGCACGTTTTTCCAAGTTCACGTGTAACACAACTAGGGTACCTTTGATGAAAATATGGTGCATGTTAGCGCATGTTCGGGTCGTTAGCGTCATCCTACGCCTTGGTAAGCGCATCCGCGCGGTGTGAAGTCAACCACCAGTATGGTGCGGGGCCCAGTCCTTCCCTAGCGTGACGTCACTTGCAAGGCATGTATAGATGCTGGCTTTCAGCAGTTGAAACCGAGTCTTCTAGGTAGAAACAATGCAGCTATAATTGTTTCTGCAATTGTGACACGTTTTTTGTTTCCCTTTGGGATAAAAGATACCATATGCGCATTTCAGTGTGAACAAGTTATGACCTAAAATTTGGTTCCTGTACTTAAAAACAAATTTAAATCAAGGTCATGCTTATATTTTAAATTGTTCAGTATGTCTTTTATTTTTTTACTGAAGCGAATATGTCTTATTTTATATATATAGGATCATGGATGTCGTCGTCCAAGAGGACTCTGCACCATCGAAAGCTCCGTCGAAAGCTCCATCGGAATACAGGTTTCCAAAAGTGCCATTGGACATCGCGCAGGCATTACGCCGATCGAGGATCATTCAGTGGCTCTTCCACGATCTGTGCCTCTACGACCTGTAAGTTAAAGCTGGGACTGAACTAACTCCTAATTTTTAATAACTCAAATGAGCACCTGTGTGTATTTTTGTTTGTTCTTTTTATTCTTTAGACAGCTCTTTGACAAATCAATACAAATACAATCTTCATATTTTGGCTCTCTCGCAGGAAACATTTGGCACGCTTCTTTCTTCATCATAAATGGTGATTAATGCTCCTATTCATTGATTTTTCCAATTGATGGCTCTATGTCTCTCCTTTACTTGTGCAGGTACCCGGACAAGCTCTATGCCGAGGCCGCAAGGAGCCTCGTGGAAAACTTCCCAACTCTGAAGGACACCACAGGATCTGGTTTTGTGAGTAACTAGATGCAATTTCACTTGAATTATTAGCCTGCACTCATTTAAACAAATGTGTACAAAGAACTCACCAAACACTTAAAGAAGCCAGGACATAAAAATTACACAAGTTTGATTATTTGATATGACATCTCCACATGCTGTTTGATCTATACACCAAGCCTGGGTGATGGGGGTCCCCATCTAAGAGTGCATGCAAGGGCTCTCGTCCCTAGGAAATGGCTATACACCCCATGCGGGACATATAAGGGGCGCTTTGAAAACGGCGCGCAGCGCCACTTGTGCTTCGGCTGGAGGCAGTACTGAGAGTCGTAGCCTACAACATCGGCTCTTTGCTTCACGGTGGCTATGGCGGCGCAAGTGCCCGTGGTTGGAGCATTTTTCCTTCGAGCTGGTTTTAAAGATATTATAGTGGGATCATTCTTCCGCGATGCCACACGAAGAAAGGCGAAAAACTTAATTAAAGCAGGCACGTTTTCGACGTGAGCGAACGGTTTGCTACGGCGACGTCGGTTTTGAAGGCCAAATGTGTGCGTCAGGCGTGCGTCTCTCAAGAAGCTTACTTCATAATGATTGAGTTATAGCCCCTTCCCCTTGCAAACCCGGAGCGCTCGCAGATTCAGAACTTCGAGCATCCGGTCGCGGCGAGCTAGCACAGAGCGAGCAATCTCAGTGGCACACGAGCAGCCAAGCGGAGATGCCCTGTCCAGCGTCGCCGTCACCGCCTGCCTCGCTGCCGGCCGAGACCTCCGACGCTCAGATGCCCCGCGATCGGAAAGCCGTCCCGGGTGAGGTCGGTTTTATCCGAAATGCAAAACATACCGCTTGGTTCTACAGCCTTTGACTCTTCCCACGTAATAATAACCAAGGATATCCAGCGCTCTCGTGTACGTATACGCGCATGCCGATTCCAGCTCCGGCTACTTGGCGTGAACGTCGCCATAAACGGCGGTCGGCACGGTCGGCACCACTTAGTCAACGTTTGAACAGCTTGTAAAAAGGACGCATCCAACTGATGTTGTCATACCGAGAAGTACTGCTACCGTAACTGGCTCAATCGCTGTTGTGTAGCTGCGACAGAAACGGCATAGAAATCAAAACCGACGTATTGCGAGTGGCTGTAGATCGAACTTTATGCGTGCGAGCCTATGCGTCGCCGCTCCATAGCGAACACCTGCCCACCGCTCCCTGCACTTCACCTCTTTCGGGCAGAGCGGTTCGAGCCGCTCGGCGAGTGCCCGACCATCTCCAGATCTGCAAGTGGCACAGACACACATCGCTCTCGATTTGCAAGGGGCACAAGAATCCGCTCGGCAAGCGCTCCGAGCGCTCCGGATTTGCAAGGGGAAGGGGCTATTAGGTTCTCACTCTTCCATGCTCACAAAGTGATTGGTGCTTACACAGTACCCGTGTACTTGCAAAACATTAAATCCTTTTAGATTTACTGATGGCCCAGATGCAACCGCGGCGTTCCTATGTTGCGACCGCGGCTTCGGGTCACGACGATTCGCAGCAGAGTCGCCGCGTCTCACGCAATGCTTCACTTAAATTTGTCGCTGCGGTGTAACAGCCTCTTTCTTTGTTTATCTTGCTTGCCAAAACATAAGCCTGATTCACACATGCATGTTCGAAGCGACCAAAGCGACTACGAACGACGAAAACTGGCTGGAGTGACGAGCCTAGCAATGCTTCAAGCTCGTCGTTCCGGTCGTTCGTAGTTGCGGTCGGTTCGAACGTGCATGTGTGAATTAGGCTTTAAACTTTGGCATGCACTTCTATCGTTACAGGGTTCGCACAGTTTACTTATGCGGGCCGCAAAGCCGGGCTGTGTTTTTTCCTGCAGACCCTGTAGTTTTGGTAGCCCAGCTACTCTTCGTCGTACCTTGATTGTACCAAGTACTGGTACGCTGCGGTGCCGCAAAGTTTGTTTATGTGATTAATATCCTAGCTAACTCAATTCACTTTTTAATGGTCCTAACAAATAAAATAAACAGATCCTGCACAGCTCTGGCTGTCCTCGCATTGTATTCCCAAATTTTGTAAATCTGGCATTTTTATAGTGAGAAAGCTCAAGGGTAGACTCATTACAATGTTCCCTCAATTTTGTTGAGTACTAAATTTCTTGCATGCATGTTTCTTTTCTCTTCAGCTAGACGACAGCAGGAACATCACGCGAACTCACTGCACTTGTAGAGGTGGTGTCTCAGGGCAGTGCAAACATTCAGAAGCAATAATTATATATCACTGCTGCTGAATGCTTTCACGTATTCAGGAGCGCGGATTACGGCCATACGACAAATTCTTTCATTGCGTTTCCCCGAAAACAGTGTACTGTTGTCGCTACCCGACAAAGCGCAGACGAGTTGCGAAACCGGGAAAAGTCGTCCCCGTGGGACATGACGTGTACCTGTTGGTACAACCGACCACGCAGCAATTCATGATAACAATTTACAGCGCGTTAACGACGCAGTGGCGGCTTCGCGGCGGCAGAATTGGTATGGCAACGGCAGCGGCACAGCGAGGTTTTCCCTCTACTCGGATTCTCAAAGCCTATCTTCTCTGACGGCTGCGTGGCGGCGCACCAGCCGCCGTGCATGGAGTGTATGGACGTTTAAGGGATGGGGGAAGGTTTTACGCTTTCAAACATGGCGGCCTCAGTGAATGGGCGGAGATGAGGGTTCTGCGGCTAAATCAAATTTATTTCTGAAACTATCGCGCTTACAAAACAAAGTTGGAAGATATGTAATAACGTCTAATGGGTTTCAGGAGCATAGTTTTATGCAAATTGTCTTTAATAGCTTGGTTAGGTGAAGTCCTCTTATTCAATGTGTTGCTAGAATGGGATATTATGTAGATATGATGTTTCTTAATACATGCCCATGCATACCTGACAAGTCTCCCGTATTACCCGGGAGACTCCCGAATTTTGAGCAATTTGTACGGTTGTACGATTGACAGACAAATCTCCCGGAAAACTCAAATTACTGAAACAAGGAGTCTCTGCCGTTGCAACAAACGGCTGCAATGATAACGAGGCCCAGCTGTATCTCGCTAGCATAAGCAGTGCAATATAAATGTAATGAGGTTGTCTTCATAGAAATTTGTTATCAATATTTATTTTTAAAAACCGCAACTCCCCCCGCCCCTCCTCCCCAGCTTAGAAATTCTCCCGGATTTGGTTTCTCCACACTTGGCAGGTATGCCCATGTGAGATGTGATGTGCTGTACACAAGAGATACCATTTTGCCAGCATTATTTTTAAACAAGCTCTCTTAATTTTTTTTGTGGGTACACCCAGGACTCCTGGCGCGTTGCAATGCGATATAAAGCAAAACGTGAACGGTCAAAGCTGCGGATCCAGGACAACACTGAAAACCAGGCTTCACCTCGGAAGCAGCCGCGGGCTTCGAGGGACCCTAAGCCAAAGTGGGTGACAAGGCCTGCGACGGTAGGAGAGATTGTTTCACGGAGATTCTTTTCTATTTTAATGGGGCACTAAAGTGCTTTCTTGAGATCCTCGCTTTATGGTCACAAAGGTACGAGAAGCATCCCGAAATATCTTAAATTAGTAACATGTGCGGCCAATTTGCATATTAAAAAAGTGATGAAAGATCCTGACACTTACCATTGACACAGAATGACTGACGCGCTCGTCAGCTACTCGCAAGTGATGGGTTCCCACGTGGAGTCATGACCATGAAACGAGGTTTTAAAGAGCACTTTAGTGCCCCTTTAAGAATTCGTAAGCCTTGATACTTTTTTTTTTACTTTTGTGTAATATATTTTAGAACATATTGCTGCCGCATGGAGAGGATGACCAAAGCCTACAGGGCCATATCATCAACATGAAAAAAGAACTGCGAAAAGCAAATCCAAATGTCGCCTATGTTTCCCACTCCATGTCGAGGACACTTGCTACACGGCGGGCATGGATAACCACTGATCACCCAAGTGTGGCAGCCATTGTGGCAAAATACCCAGCTTTTGAACATAGCAGTTTTGTAAGTATTATTGAAGGTAAGATTTTAAAGGGGCTGTGCAACGATTTTAACATTAAAAAGAACTTTTAGTTTGTAATTTGTTGATTGTTTACCTTGTCAAGTGAGAGAAGAAGCTTCTCTTTCCTCAGAAATAATGCCATACCTTTGAGGAATCTAAACATGAAAACGGACTATTTCTCTATCTGCATTCGCAACGTGGCGGCAGTGTGAAACATGCAGCACTGGGTTACTCAGGGATTATGTTATAAGTGTCCTCTCTGTTGGGATGGTGGCACCATCTCCTTGTGTTGACTAAAACCATGTTCTACGCTCTTTTGCCTGTCGTGCGACCTTGGCAGGTAATCTCCTCACCCTTGACATCAGTGGTGCTCGTATCTTACTTGCTTTGCTACCACGGGAATTGGACGTCTCCTCAAGATTAAAAAAGCATTGTACATTTAATTGTTTTTTTTTAAATGAAAATTTTGGCTTGTAGGAAAAGACAGTTTTTTTGTTTTCTATTCTAGAGATGGTAAAGACTAATTCCCATGCTTAACGTCCCAAAGTCCAAAAATTGTTGCAGACCCTTTAAACGGGCACTAAAGTGCGATTTGAGATCCTCATTTTGTGTTCATAACTAGGGTTCGGTGTTTTCGGTTCAAACCGATAAAAGTACGCCGAATTTATTTTAGGAAATTCGGTTTTAACCGAAAAAGGTCAGTATTTGTGTGTAGTATCGCGGGCCTAGTGCGGTGGAGACTTCACCGGCTGACAATGCTGAAGGGGAGTTTGGGCGTGTCTTGTGGATGAAATTTGTGTTGTTCGTGATCCAGTCTTCCTGCGTCAAGTTTGCTCTTGTCCTCTCAAGATAGGGTCTCAACTGCTGGCATTGTATTTTAATCCTTTGATTTTTTCTCAAGGAGAGTGGGGGCGGGTCGTCTTGTCTGATCTGATTCAGGTTGTACTGTAGGGGACACCGGAAACAAAAACCCACACTACTTTCAAGCACACACCATCACGCTTCCACTGTGGTTAAAGGAAATTCAGTTTGTTGTGGTACGAGCATGTTGCCAGTAGAAACTAACCAGCTTTGGCAGTCCTCAAAGTGGGAAGGAAGAAAAGGCATGCCAAAAATTATCCTTGTCTAGAAGAGCACTTAGAGTCCTCACCACATCAAAGTGAAAACTTTGCACTGTCCTAATTTGTTTAAGGAAAATTGAAAATACAGCAACAGATAAAACAGTTAAGTGCCTAATGTACTGCACTTTGGATGGACAAGCATAAAAAGAGTGTATTCCATCATTACATATTCATCAAAAAAAAAAACGGTTAAGTTGCATCTGTATATATACTTACCAATAAAAACCGAAAACATCATTTAGAAAAAAAAACACAAAAAAGTATGCCGAATTTCAGAGGAAAAAAAATCGAAAACGCAGAACCGTAATCACAACTTAATCTACAAGAAGCATCCTTAAAAACCCGCAATTACATTCATGCGTGGCCGATTGCCTTATTAAAAAAGTGATCAACGATTGCGACAATTACCGTTGTTGCGGATGGACACATGGTGCTACCGAACCTTGCTAAATATGGTCGAACGACGGACAGCGCTCGTCAGCCAGCTGCGAGCGATGGGTTCCCGCTCGTCCACGCGGGAACCTATCGCTCGCAGCTGGCTGACGAGCGTTTTCCGTCGTTCAACCATATTTAGCAAGGTTTGGTAGCACCATGTGTCCGTCTGCAACAGCGGTAACTGTCGCAATCTTTGATCACTTTATTAATAAGGCAATCGGCCGCGCATGAATGTAATTGCGTGTTTTTTAGGACGCTTAGATCTCGTAGACCGAGTTATGATCATAAAAGCACTTTAGTGCCCCTTTAAGCGTTCCAGAAACACAGTTCAATTGCCTTGACATCCTCTCTTTCTTTTAATTCAGTTGCAGCAAGAGTTCACTGCTGTGACAAGCAAGCCAATGGAGGATAGCCTGTCGGCCTGCCGGTCCGAGAGACGCTTGCGGATCTTGCGGAAGCGACACCTGGGTAGCTTTTTCGAGGATCTGAACCGACGGGTCGCACAAGGAGACACGGGCCCGGAAGATGGTAGGACTTGATGGTTCAAATAACTTGGGGTTGATAAGATGAATACTGCAGGAAGGCTACAAGCTCAGTCTTCCTGTGTTTAATCTTTGTTTAAATAGATGAGGTAGAAAGGAGAGAAATGTACTATTTTGGCGTGTTGGTGGCTTTTAAACACTTAGAAAGAGGAGACACATAAGAGATGACACAGACGGGACAATCTTCCACCTTCGACTACATTTATTTTTGACTTCAAGCATGGCGTCCGACCGTTCCGTGGGAAGAAGGGAATGGGAAATGGCTTAGGGGAAGGGGGGGGGGCAAAAGGATTGCAAGCCAGGTGGAGTGCGAAGGTATGGACGCGAATAACGCTGCTTTGGATTCCCAACACGCGATTGTTATTCACGGGGGAAAATGCCCTGGCTGCGCTCCTAATTTCGCTGCCACGACGACTTTGGGGAGCCACTGCAAGTGCGTCGGAGAAATAATCTAGGCCTTTCGGATGTTGACTGAGCCCACAGAATATTAAGTTCCCCCATCCATCTTGCTATCGCAAAACGAATTAGCCTTTCTGAGGCTGACAATGGACGTTGAGCATTGACAAACACGGTAAGACAATGAGTTCAGCAGAGTCGACTACACAGACACCCCTTCTCGCTGTAATTCCCATCTGCCCCCCCTCCCCTTCCACTTGGAAGCATCTTTGTATTCCAATCCTTTTGCCTCCCCCCTCCCCCTCTTAAGCATTTTCCTATTCCCTTTGTCGCATGGGGTGGGGCACCGTGCTTGATAGATGTAGTTGAAGTTGAAAGATGGTCCCATCTGTGTCGTCCCCTATGTGTTTCCTCTTTCTAGTTGTTTGAGAGAAATGTTGCATGTGCTCTGCAATTGTTTGTTATCTAGTCTCAATGGTATTAAGTTTCAGCCGACATGCCTTATTCGCATTGAGACCCAGACTTAGTTGTGTGGAAGCGTGCTCTTGCTTGTCTATGGTTTCCTATGAAGCATGTGGTAATCAGGGTGTCTACCAATCTGGAAAACCTAGAATTCTCAGGGAATTTTGATTATCTGGAGAAGTCGGGGAATTATCAGAGAATCCGTCAAAAAGTTGGCTAAATCAGGAAAAATGACCAATGAAAGTGGCGTGGCAGTGTGGATTGAAGGCGATGGTTATACATCGGCACAGCCATGCTAAATAATGTTGCCCTGAAACTGTCAGGGACTTTTATCAAAATAGTCGGGGAGAAATTTGGAAAAGTCAGGAAATTTAAACTCAGTAATTTGGTAGACACCCTGGGTAATTCCCTTATGTCCACAAAGCAGCTGGGTTCCAGGCATTTACACTAAGAACACGGAAAAGGGTACAGTGCACAAGCTCTTAGCTTTAAGAGTTGATTTCAATGCACGAGCACGCGCACTACATTCGGGCCTCTCTCAGCCTCGACCTCACGTTTGTAGCATTCTATTAACTAAGAGTAAAACCAAGTTTCCGAGCAAGAGTAAAACAGATAGTAGTACGGCTTTCCATCATATCAGCCATGATGATTGGATATCGAAAAGAGTAGAGGATTTCATATTCTGAGGCAGCATAAGTCAGAAATATTCTGAAGCAACCTTCTGGTTGATTGTGGGCCTTAACTTCAGGAGCATGACCTGCTTATACTTTGTGCTGTGTTTTGCCATTTTGTGACTTGTAGAGCCAATGTCCTTGAGCCAATTTATGTTTTCGTGGGCAGTTTGTACTAAATGTCATCATGGCCTTTATCATTACAGAAGTTTTGACAACGTCTGCTCTTTATGTGTTGCCATCCTTGGTTAAAGGGATTGTCCGGTCGAAACCGGAAGTACTTAAGTTCTTGCGCTCGTTGCGTGGAGGGAGCCTTCATGTAGACAACCGTCATTTGTATTTTGATATATGATCTCCCGTTATTAATTAAACTTTTCATGAACGTATGTACGAAACTGCACCCCGAATTTCGCCATTGTCAATGGACTGACATCCGTAGGTGCTGCGTGACGTCACAAAACGCAAAGGTTTGTTGGATGGTAGGGATAACAAGAGTTGGTCGATGGATGTCTTGTATTTTGTTTCGAATTATATAGTCTCCGAGGCTGTACCCTACTGAAATACGGTTCTTTTAATGCAGTTCCCAAGCATGTGCAAAAAAAGTCATGCCTTTTAGCAGGATATTACTCGCAGACAGCCATAAGCTTCGAGCAAACATATGACGTTTCGCGCAAACACAACTGCGACGGCCACCTATCGAACTAGGGGCGCTTGCAAAGCAAAGGATGCAGATTTCGCCTCTGAAGCAGCATCTGGGTACACATGTCGGCGGATCCACTGGATCGGTGATGAGGCTGCGGGTCGTTCCCTCAGAGGCGATGTCCGCAGGTCGAAGGCAAACGGCGAATCGTTCCAATGCATGTCGTCACTTGACTTAAACGAGCTTGATGAATCGTAGCCACGCTCCATTTTCACACGCGGGTCAAACAGAACCGGGCTGCACGCGTGCTAAATACAACTTGGTATCGTTTCCAGATGGCCTAGCTGGTGGTTTCGGTTTCGCTGCATAATCAAATTTATTGATCCGATTTGGGCGAGGAGTGGATGGACGTAGTTTAAAATCGTTGGCACAGCATCACACCTCAGCTTACGAGCTTTCTGTCCGCTTAGAGCTCAGCTCGTAGCTCTCTTCTGTGAGATGATTGCTGCATAAGTGGGATCTCGATCCTGACGGGAACCCAGTCCCTACGCACGGCGACAATTCACTTCGCTCGTCACTGCACGTCTCGCGGAAAAGTGTGGAACGTCATGTCTTGGCTTGTGGCACCCAACTGCGCAACAAAAACCTCACGCAACCACGAAGCAAGTCGAGCACAACAACAGAAACGAAGCAGGCTTAGGCATTCACTCGCAGGCAAACGACGAGACAGAAATGTTCGCTTTGTGTTTTGTGACGTCAGAGCTCCAATGTTGCCAATAAAAACAGTGTTTAGGCTAGATTGCGATTGGAGGAATGTAAATTCAATTACTCAAGCAGAGGGGCATATAAAATTCAGATATTGCACGTACGATGCGTCTCGAGGCAACAACAATGATATTCAATTGTTTTCCTCGAATACAAAATTTGACCGGACAATCCCTTTAAGGAGAGAGGCTCTGCCTTTCTCTACCCACATGTAAGTTTCAGGGACCATTCTTGTTCTTCACAGTTGATAATGTAATTGCAGCTTTTTAATGGCTTTAAAGCAGTCTGTATACATTCTTACCTGGCTTTTATAAGGCAGCACTAAATCAGTTCAGAGATTGTCTTTTTATGGTGGTAACTTAATCTACACACTCTAAGGGTTTTAAAACCCTGAATTGTGTTGTGTGGGAATATTTATACAGCGCGGTGTTTGTCTGCATTCAAGTGATGCGACATGTCTCGCACTGTAGATGAGAAATGTAGCCAATGCAGTACAACCGCCAGCCTGGGGTCTTCACGTACGTAACGCAGTAGTGAAACACGAACGTGTGCCGGTACGATGCACATCCAGATTGAATCGGGCAGGGGTAAGTATTGAACCCAGGATCCCTGGATTCTGCAGCGCGAGCTTTCGCTACACGTGCTCCTAGCTGCGACACGTTGGCGCACTAGGCCACCGATCCCCCCTTAAAAACCTTGAAATTGCAATAATCTGTGGCTTATTTCCATATTAGAAAGGTGACCAAACATTGCTACACGCCCCTTTTTCTGAGATATATTGCAGAGTGAAGTTGCCAAAAAAGGGAGCTCCTCGGCTAATTGTAAGCAATAGCTTGCGATTACCCATTTTGTGATCTTGCCACGCATTTTTTTATCAAGTTGACAGCTCATCATCAGTTGGGCTCTGTTGTAAATACCATCTTTTGGGCATTGTGGCTACGGTTGGCTTGAGGGTTAAATCTGTCTTCTTTTGGGGGACTGGATTTTGTGTGTTAAGTGACCTGCCGTTCGAAAAATGTTTCGATTGTTTTCATTGCCTGAAATGGCTAACAACTATGTATGAGGGCAGTTTCAAACTTTCAGAGCAAACAATGACCTGGATTTATATTGTAACCAGAGTTCTAGCTGGTTACAGTGATTATATGTAGTGGGCACTGCTTCGAAACATTACACATTACTTGGACAGATAGTGTCCTATTTCTCGGCTTTACATTGTTACGCTCTAGGCATAAACATTTAGTTTCCGGATTGTCACAATTTCAAATGGCATTTTCATACTCCCCATGTCTGCACTGATCACTGAACAAACACATTTGAACTTTAATATGCATGTACATGGTAACTGAAAAAAGAAACAATTTGTTTTCCAAATCAATATTACCCCCCAAAAAATTATTTTCAGATAGAAACCGAATAACGTGCGCCGAATTCAACAGAACTGAAAACGCTGAACCCTATGTATATTGCACCGGACGCTGTAGGAATATTTAGGATCCATTTGAGAACTCAAAATGCCAGAAATGTTGGAAGAATTACTATAGCACATTGCATTTCACTGCTGTATGTCCTCACTTCCTACTCTTTTTACTGCTGTTATTTCTTTTTTGCATTTATCTCAGCATTTTTTAGGTGCTTGCATTTAATTTTATGTCTGCTGTAGTAAGTGCTTTGGAAGTGTATATATATGATTTTATATGGTTATGCTTTTTCGCACCATGCAGATTTGGTAAATTATGCACAAAATGTGTGCATCGGAAGATATCCGCAATCGGAAATGAAAATTTTTCGAGTTCTGCGAAACCGGAACATTCTTATCTTTGCCTTGCACTGCTGTAAGTTGCGGCAAACCATGGCATTATTGCCATGGTGACCGTAGCTGACTTGACATGGCATTAGTAAAAAAGGGAGCGTGGTAGTGATGGCAGAGGAATGTGATAATGCACCTTGCACTACATTGTTGTGCTCGGTGCGCAAGAGCTTAGGGAACGTGGAGTGGTAGGTCATATTGCAGAACCCGGGGAGACTGTGTTCAATTTCTGTTTATTTCAATCTGAATGAGCATCATACTGGCATTTGTTTGTGTATCTACTATGTGAGCATGTTCTCAATCCTATGTTAGCAGTCTTACTGTGCTGACCAAATCACCCATCTACTGCGGAGAACTTATCTGACCCTTTTAAGGGCTGACTAACTTCATGCTGTCTAAACATCTGCACAACAAAACTTTTTGGGTGGAATGCTTGGCACTTTGTCTCACTTATACAATAACATAATTACAAAGAAAATACAGAATTTAGAAATGTAGGCCGTGGTATTTCTTGAACTAATGCTTATTTTTTTACATTTCTTTAGGACCCAGACGCACTACAACCGTACCCAGCAGTGAGCTATGAGGAGAACGTCTATGAGGCATCATCATTCGTTGTGACCGTGGATGAACTTCATGTCAAGGAAGACTCACTGCTGGGTGCAATCACCACCATGACTGCCATGTATTGGGCGTTCAATATGGAATTCAATCCGAGAGCCTCAAAGACATTTCAGTTGATGTCGCATGTGATCGGGGTTAATTGTGGCATCCCAGCTAGCCCTCTGGTGCGGGTGGCCATAGGTATTGTTTGTAGCTAGGTTATCCCACCGGCAGCTGTACACCTTGTAAAGGTTTCTTTTTTATGAATTTCAGGCCAAATTTTAATGAGAAAACTTTGCACCACACAGCGAAGAGGTTGATCTCATTTTTCTATCTTGGAAAATTAATAATGTTGGGAATAAAAAGATGTTCAGCGTTTTGATCAATTTGCTTTTTAATTAACAAAGCTAAGAGCATAGATCAATTAAGAAACTTGGGCATCACCGAAAATTACTAAATCTTTTTGACTTCAAAAAGATGCAACATGCATGCCACATTTTACAGCATCCTAAAGAAAATGTGCCCTATAAAAGCACCTTCAATTTATGCTTTAGTGATACTTTTTTCAGGACACTGTAAGAATGCTATGCACGCATATCTTTGTAAAGTGAGCCAATTTAGTGGTTTTGCATTATACCTAATGAGTTTTTAATTTTCATTTAATTATGCTCTTATTTTTCTTGGTTAAAAAGTTAATTATTTGTAAATAATTAACGACCTTTATATTCCCTATGCTATTAATTTTCCTACGTTTGACCTTATGACACCAGCCTTTTGCTGTGGGTGCGTAGTTCTGGTGGGAACAATTTGGCCTGCACTTTCTGAAGCACCCTGTAGTTTATACTTCATCTTGTTTCCAGAATATCCATTTCACTATTTTTATTTCTTATTTACTTATATCATTGTCTCTCGATGTTCCAGAATGTCATTTTTTTAAGTTTTTCACACCCAATGTGCAATGTTTTTTGTTTAGAATTTAAACTTACAAAGGGTCTGAACTAGTGCTGTGCTTTGTAGCACACTGTGATAGAATTCAGGATCACTGTACTAATTTTGTAATTTTTTAATGTTTTTAACTGCAGTTCTTGACTTCGCGTCATGCATAATGCATGTGGAATTCCATCTTCCTAATTTGTTTTTATCAATGTCTGATTACATCATGGTTTATGTTTTTCACATCACATGTGCATTGTTTTTGTTTAGAATTCAAGCTTACCTACGGTCTGATCTATAGTCATTGACAGGTTGAGAACCCAGGACAAGCCTCCCCCCTCCCCCCCCCCCCCCAAAGCTGTCTACTCTTATCACCTCAGCACAGCAATTGCTGAAGACGGGTTGCGGAGGGACTCACCTCCTCTCCAGCATTCGCTCAAGTGGTGTAGAGAGCTTTGCGGGGCAGCTTGTCCTGGGTTCTCAGCCTGTCACTGACTATAGTGCCATGCCTGCGTTGCACCCTGTGGTAGAACTCCAGCCCACTGCTACTTTCTTTGTCTTCTGTTTACTTGTTGGATGTGTTCATAATTTTCATCTTCACAGTTAGCTTTTGTTTTTTTATTTGCTTATATCAGTGTCTCTTTATGCCCCAGAATAAGTCATGTTTTATGTTTTTTCACCCGATATGTGCAGTGTTTTTTGTTAAGAGTTCAAACTTGAATGGACTGAATTAACTGGTGCTATGCCTCCGTTGCATGCTGTGATACAACTGAAGCTCACTGTACTACTTTCATTGTATTTTGTTACATGTATTTAACAGCAGGTCTCAAATAAAGGTGTGCTTGACTTGAGCTGCAAACTGAAAAACCATCGAAGCAACAGGAGTGCATCTTGAAGCGTACAGCTTGTCCTAGGGGACAAAAAGCAAGGGCTCAAATATTTGTCCCTAGGGACCAAATGTAATTGATTTACATTTAGTCCTTCAGGATTAATATTTAGTCCCTTGTGACTAAATGCATGAAGTTAACATTTGGTCCTAGGGGCCTAAGTGGTGGGTTCAACTGTTAGTCCCAGGGGTCTAATTGTGACGGTCTAACAGTTACTCCTTCGGAATTAATATTTGGTTCTATGAGACTGAATGTACGGGATTAACATTTAGTCCTAGGGGTCTAAGTGGTGGGTGCATGTGTTAGTCCTAGAGGACTAAAGGGAAGGGCGCTACGGTTAGTCCCAGGGGTCTAAATGCAAGAGCGCAACAGTTAGTCCTAGGGGTCTAAGTGGTGGGTGCATGTGTTAGTCCTAGGGGACTAAATGGAAGGGCGCTACTGTTAGTCCCAGGGGTCTAAATGCAAGAGCGGAACAGTTAGTCCTAGGGGGACCAACCGTGAGGGACTATCTGGACGGGCGCAACAGTGTCTCCCATCCCCGTTAGTCCCCAAGGGGACTAATGGTAGTGTCAGCGCATTTAGTCCCCGGAGGGACTAAGTCACGCTCCCTTTTTTCTTAGAGTGTGCCCACTGGCTTGCCCGAACCCCGAGGGACGTGGAAACCGCAATAAAGGTAGATGCTTAAACATGATTGCAGGGCTTTTTTAAGGTTACTGCATTATTTCATTTACTTTATTAATAGTTTTATTATATAACGTATATGAGAAGTTTAACGGGCTTTTCTTGTTAGTGATAACAGCAGTTCTGTCGTGATTGATTTTCATACCCGATGTCTTACACCAAAGGCTTATGTTTTGCAATGATTTGGGTGAGGTGGTGATATTGCGGGACATGATGCTCTATTTTTATTTAATGTTTGCTGTGGCTGTTTGTCGCAGAGCCTCCTGTATACTCCGTGCACGTAGGATGGAGGAAAGTACAACGGGGGCCGCTGTCCGAGAAGTTTTGCGCCGCTGCCTTTGCTTCAGGGTGGGGGCGTTACCGAATTTGTTGAGGCGGGATATATGGCATAGACTGCGGAAACGGTGCAACTCAAACCACGGGGAGCGTTTGGAATTAAGTAGAGGAACACTCTCGCGGCGATCGGTCGCAAGTTCGCATGCGCTGCGTTTTCGCGGGGCGAGGAGAAACGCAGGAGGATAGACGGACACGTTTTCCGATAATCAACGCCTTTGTCACCTCACAGCTTGTATTGCACATGCGGCACATAAACTGGGTGACTCCAATCGAGAAGTTGCAAACTTCTAAGATTCAGGTTCTCAATATTTCCTTTCAGATAAGGTCCAGATACAACCGATGCTACAAGCACGAGCTCCGGGCTTTCAGGGCTTCTGCCAAGCACGCGCACTCCTGGTGTGCAAGCCGTGTTTGAGGTCACGGGCTCGCTCTTGTAGAATCGGCTGCGTCTAAACTTAAAGCGCGAGCCCCTGGCCTTCGCGACCACTTTATAGTCATCGATGTTCCTTAAAATTTTCTAAACACACCAACTAACATCGCGGAAATAGTATCTCAAATTTTAGGTCAAAATATTTTTTTTTTTTGCGAAGTAATTGAATTTACAATTTTGGTCCTCACCCTGTCTTTTCAACCTGAAAGTTTCTACTGGCAACAACGAAAAAGTGACGCCAGTGAAAAACATAGGGTTCACTCTTTGGAATGTAGACGCAGTTCCCGACTGATATCAAGTAGTTTCGTGGTGTCAAATGAATGCTTTCTAAGCTCGCTACAGAAATACCGTACAAGCATGAACAAATGCTTGGCATAGTTCATTTTTTGACTGCTTACTCAGCTGGCAAGCCTGCCTTCCACTAACGTCACGGCAGTAAAAGTACGGGTATATTTGAATGCTGACTTTTGCAACATTCTGTTCTGACGATTTCATAATAACCATTATGAAATTTATGAAACTCTATAGCATATCGGAAAGGTAAATGCCGGGAATTTTGAATAAACAGATAGTTGGGTTACCTCTAAAATTCGCCGCAGTACCCCTTTTCGAAACACCGGAATGAAAAAAAAAAAAAAGTATTTTTTTAAGAGAATATATAGAACTTGTATTATTTTTTCGTAATTTTTCCACGAGAAGAGAAAAAAATATCACGAAATATTTACACCATTCCATGCAATTCCGGTTGAGGTCACGGCCCACTCTAATCCCCGCCCACAAATTAGTTGCACCGCCCATGGCTACTGGACTGACTTGGAAGCTTAGCCGAACACGCTAACAAGCCTAGTGTCTCCCTTTCGCGACATCCAGCGCGTCTAGTCTTTCGCCTGACAACGCCTGCTACTTGCGCGAGCAGTGGCCCGGCAGCCTCCGACATCTTTCGCTATTTCCCCCCAATCTATCGTCGTCTGCCATGCCCCAAGGACGCGGACTTGAAAGCTGCCCGTCGGCGTGAGTATTCGCATTCGTCCGTCTCCTATTCCGCCCCCGTGCCAAAACTTTTCCAACGCTCTCAAGACACGACCATACAAGCGGCCTTCTAGCGTTTCATCATGGGCGAGCGACAGTCCAATAGAACCATATGTTAGCGTCTGTTGATGTCGGTAAAAAGCAACCGAGAGGACTAAACACAGCAACAAATACAATAGGCTCTCATTATGGCTTTTACGTTCCTTTTTTTTCGCATGGCATCCCTGTGCAGGTTAGAGAGCGTCAAGGCGCACAAATCAAATGTGGACTAAAATTATGCGCTTTGATAGGTCAGGTGCACTGCAAAAATCGAGAGCTACTTGCCTTTCGAAGCGAATCACGGCAACCTTCCTGGACTAACTTGATGCGATCCGAACGCCCGATTGTCTCCAGCCAATTGTCATGCAAAGTCTTGTCTTTGTAGGTAGTTTTTTGGTATAAAAACCCTTGTTGCAATTACGATGGTTGCACAATTCATAAAGCAACGGGACCGCTTTTATGGGAACCAACATCTTTATGTGTGCGTCAACTCGCGCAAAGAATGAAATAAAGCAACAGCACAAAATTTAACGAAGGCTGACCTCTGAGCACTACCGCAACATCTTGGACGACGTTATGCTTTTCTATGTTCTCGGTGGCCCATTTCCTGACGGGGATTTTTTTTTTTTTCCGGCGAGGCCTCTCCCCAGTTCACAACGTCGGCAATATGCGGACGCCCCTGGAGGAGCCTTACGTCAGAGAGCAGTCATGGTCTCCAAAAGGCGCTGATATGAACGTTATCGAGCACATCTGGGTGCTTTTGAAGCGGAACCTGGCGAAGCAATCTCGCCACAGTGCACGCGCCGACGACCTCTGGAATGCCGTGGAAGCCGAATTGAACCAACTGCGGGGACGCACAGATATCGTCGAAGGGCTTTTTCACTCTCTGCCTTCGAGAATAGCGTGCGTCCTCGGGACGCACGGTGGCATGACCCCGGTACTAAGACGTACAAACGACAATATAGGAAGTGCTAGATGTCTTGAAACGAGACTTGGGAAGTAATCCGTTACTTTTTCAAGTAATTTTGTAATTGCCACGTTACTTTTTGCGGTAGAAATTGGTAATATAAGTTCGTTACAAATATTGGTAACGGATAACTTTAGTTACTCGTTACTTTCTTTAAAAATATGAACATAATACAAAACCTGGAGCAATATGAGCAGGCCATTCAGCAACATAAAGATAGCAAGTTCAAAAACAACAAAAAACATGAGTAATGCTATACGCACTCCGGAGTGCACTTCGGTCGGAAATGGCTATACGCGCTCCGCGGAGAACTCATGCCATTTGGGTCACCCTTTTCGAACGGCGAGTCTATCACTGGGGAGCTCGTTAACACAGCCCCCCGCCTGCGTTCACGCCGCTTCGCGGCGACAGTATCGGCTGCTAATTACAAAACTTAACCAGTACACGCCGCTTCGCGGCGTACAGCCGGCAACACAAACCCCGCTGTCCCCGGTCGCACCTCTGGAAAGGGAGTCCCGTACCATTTAGTTCTGCGAAGTTTCGGCGACAACATTCGGTTTTCTTAGTGTTCATCGCAAAAAGAAATGTCGTAAATATCGCCTAATGCCTCGACAAAACAAAATGTTCGAGATAGAAAAGGAAAAAAGTAGGCCCACCAGGGATCGAACCCGCGTCCACTTGCGTACGAAAGGACGTCTTAACCACTACGCTATGCCATGATTATAATGCAATTAAATGCAAAGGTGCAAGCGAGCTGGACAAGAATGACGAAAATAATCCCTGGAGAAGGGGAATAAGAGGGACAAAGGATTACTTGTACTCGTTACGTTACAAATTACTTTCACGTTACTTATCCTGCACTCGTATCAAGAAAACAACAGAAACAATTTTGATGTTTTCAAGAAATGTTTTGCTAAACTACTTTCAATTTTTTATACGCCCGCACTATGGTCCAACCAAACACAAAAAAATTAGTCGTTGGTTTATTATGCAGCAGGAGTTTAGTCTGCTTACGGTGGCCGGAAATAATCCCTGGAATTCTGCAGACAACGCTAGCTGTGTACATGCTCAGTAGCAGCATCTACCTCCGCTAGGAGATCAAGAACGGGACGCCTACTTGGCGTTGTCTCCTTGATCTTTTTTTTTTTTTTTCTCAAATATATATAGATCCCTTGCACGTTTTTCTAGTGGTTCTAGTGACCGGTCATAAAAAACTAGTGGTTTCATTTCGGTCATTATCTTGTTCATGATGTTTTTTTGAGTAAAACTATACGCACTCCGAGTACACTTCGGTCGAAAATGGCTACACCCACTCCGCTAATCTCGTGTAAAACGAATGGTCACAGCGAGTTTTCTAAGCGATGGAATAGCATTAAACGGCTTTCATTTTTTCCCCTTCCTTTTGTAATTTTTTTCTTTTCTTTCATCCTTACTATTCTTACTTTCTTACTTTCTTTCATCCTTACTTACTACTTTCATCCTTACTACCTACACACTTGTCCTTCAGATGCTTTAATTTTTGCGTTTTCATTATTTCTCTTGTGAGTGGGTCTCAAATCCTACTTATTACGGAACAATTTTCAAAATGTGCTACGCAACCAATCCTGACAGTGGATTCCCAAATGTCCAGCAACGACTCGGTGGATGTTATAAAAATGCTCCCTTAAACGATCATTCAAACACCTGCCAGTCTGGCCTACATACTCCTTGCCACACTACTTATATAGGCCAGACTGTCAGGTGTTTGAATGATCGTTTAAAAGAGCATTTTTATAACACCCACCGAGTCGTCGATGGACATTTGGGAATCCACTGTCCGGATTGTGGTTGTGTAGCACATTTTCGAAATTGTTCTGTAATAGGTAAGAGTCGAGACCCACTGACAAGAGAAATAAGTCGCCGACCGATTATTCGGACTTCGCGGGGACCGAAATAACGTCCGAATAATAGAGCAGTCCGAAAAATCGGCAGATTGAAAAACGTGCCTTTATTACTTCCAAGTGGGCTTAAAAAAGCCTAAATGGTGCCTCGTTTCAGGTTACACCTCCGTTTCCGTTCGGCAACTTTCTGTTAGCTTGAGAATCGCTGCCTTGTTTTCTAGCGTTATGGTCGAGTACTTTCTGCGCTTCTTAACGACACATCGCGGTGGCAGAACAACAGATGGGGCCATGACGTCCAAGTCAGCGTTGTCCGAACAAGATGAGAGGCGCAAATCCACGAGCGCAAAATGGCGACTGGCGACGCGAAGAAACGGAAAAACAAAGCAAAACGATAATGATGATGATGATGATGACGTGCAGCTTAATGGAAAAAAAGGCTAGCATAGCGTCACCTAGCGGTAAAGCTCAAGAGTACTCAAGTAGCGCTGCCAAGCCAAGCCAATCCATTTGCAGCCAACAACATAGAATTCAAAATGGCCGCTTCTCAATGGTGTTTTCCGCCGATCACTCGCGACGATTTTGTCCGAATAATCGAACTTTCGGACTTCAAGCTTTCCGAAACATTGCTCGTGAATATACACTATTTCTATGGGGTAAGTCACGGTTCCGCCTTTAGGTCCGAAATATCGAATAAGTCCGAATTATCGGAGTCCGATAAATCGGTCGGCGACTTTAATGGAAGTGCAAAAAATAAAGCATCTGAAGGACAAGTGTGTAAGTAGTCTTTCTATAGCGCTGTGGACCAAAGAGCTCCAATTTCTATCTAAAGGATAGCAGTGAGGGAGAAGGATGACTTGTAAAAGCTTCCTTTTTTCATTTTGTTTTCGTTTCTTTTTTCTTTTTGTCTTGTCTTTCGCCTTTTTTTTGTATTTTGTGCTATTTCTTCTGCTTATCACAAGCCTCGTTTACATGAAAGCGACTTCAGCGCATCGACTCCACTCGTTCTTCGAACGAAGCCGACGCGGCAATGTTTACATGAATTTGCACTAGAAGGTGGCGCCACGCCGTGTCAAAGCTCGAAGTTATGCAGTTCCGGCACCAGCCGCGCCACGTTTTCCGGTGCATCGCACGAGGAGGCCTTTCGACCTTTTGACGCGTTCAGTGAACGTAAAGATCGTGCCCGCTGTCTTCGGTGCTGTGGAAGAAGTTACGAGACGGAAGAGACATCAAAATCCAACCGTTTAGGGCTCCAGGCCGGGCCGCCCGGGCCGCCGGGTCACTCTGGACCAGAGGCGACGTGTGTGCGCACGCTTTGAGGAAGCCTCCGCATTTCGGCTCGCCAGACCTCGCCGATCGCGACCGGGCCAACCGGACCCCGAGTCCGTAAGGCTCCTGCGCAGCCAGGAACGGCACCGAGGTAGGAGCTGCTCGTTCTGCGCTACCATGCAGTGCTCTGCAGTGCTCAGAGCTCTCGGTGTCGTTCGTGCTTGCGCCGAAGCCTTTGGGACCCTTCGGACGCGCAAGTCGTGCTTCGCAAGGTTTGGACGGGGGCCGCCTTCATCGAGCAGCTCCGCTATATTCCGCTTACTTATGACGGCAATAAAAGCTCGCGTTTGTTCTCGGGAAAAACTTGCGGGCGACCATACGGGACCGCTCTGCTCGCCGACGACGAGGTTGGCCACCGCAATGTTCTCAGCTGTTCACTCGCTCCCGCAGCCCGAGCGCCTTCCCATAATCCCCCCCCGTTCCAAAATGCGATGCGACCTCCGTTTACATGGGCTGAATGCATGCGCACTCTCCATCTCGATCCACCTCTGTCTAGCGACGTGAATGCGATGCGCTTTCTTTGTGCATTATGCCGTTTACATGACTGCATTGAATGCGACAACTGGATTCAATGCGACTAAGTCGCATTCATGTAAACGCGGCTACATTCTGGAAAGTCAATCCAGACGTTGAAGAGAAGAACGAAGTAGTCGAATACATAGCGCTGTGGCCCAAAGAGCTCCAATTTCTATCTAAAGGATAGCAGTGAGGGAGAGGGATGAGTTGTAAAAGCTTCCTTTTTTCATTTTGTTTTCGTTTCTTTTTTTCTTTTTGTGTTGTCTTTCGCTTTTTTTGTATTTTGTGCTATTTCTTCTGCTTATCACGTTCTGGAAAGTCAATCCAGACGTTGAAGAGAAGAACAAAGTGGTCGAATACACAAGAGTTGTAAGTTTAGCCCGTGTGCTTGTCTTCCTGAGTATCTGGTTTATGATTGTTTCTCTGCGCAGTCACCGTAGAATATGGTTCACCAACTCGCCCAAGCAACCATTCTATCATTTATGCAACATTAAAATGACTTAGAAATTGCGACCACGGGGTTTATTCATGCAAGTCTTGCGATGAGGGTAGAAAGTTGGGCAAGTTGGTGATTCATACTGATTAAAAAGCGCGACAGGACAACGGACAGAGAAGGAGACACAGACTCCTTCTCTGTCCGTTGTCCTTCTCTGTCCGTTGTCCTGTCGCGCTTTTTAATCAGTAAGTCTTGCGAGTGTTGAATTGTAGGCACAGCACCCTGGTTGTGTCCATGAGTGATGTATGACCAAATATCATAGAGACCAATACTGCAAACTTCTCTGAAAACCAATGGGCGTGGTGAAAAACGGTAAGAGTGGCACTGTTCACCACTCTCGCCATTTGTTTGTGTGTTGCTACTAACAAGCGCACCAATGGGAAGGCTTCAGCCATTATTGAGAACACTGTTGGGGTTGTGTGCATATTTATACAGCGTGTAGTTGGTCAGCCATTTCAAAGTTGCGACGAGTCGCTCGCTGTAGATGAGCAATTTAGCCAGTGCAGTACGACTGCTAGCCTGGGGTCTTTCACCTGCACCACGCAGTAGTGATATGCGACCGCTAGCGGTACGATGCTCATCCAGATGGAAATGAGCAGGGGTGGGGATTGGACCCAGGAACCTGGGTTCTGCAGTGCAAGCTTTCGCTCCAGGTGCTCCGAGCTAGTTTGCGCTAGCCTCGGCCACCAATCCCCCAACGCAAGGAAACGCAACACACTTCTGTTGTAAACTCAGCATTCCCCTTACGAATTACGTGCACAATTCCCCCTACGCTTTCATTCCACGCCAGTGGCATCGGAATTGCTAAAGGCCAGCCCATAAACACAGTCAGTGTTAAAAACAATCCTAGCAGCAATAAGTTGCTATTATATTGCTTAATATATATATCATCTTACACTGAACAGCCTTGGCAGTCTTCCGTGAAGCCAGGACTTCAACAGAGGAGACTGTCATCCTGTGTCGTCTCAGGACACTCGCATCAGGATGGTGAAAGTCAATGTCAACTTCTACTTGGGAAAGGCTGCAGTAAGTATAAAGATGAAAGCACAGATTAGATTATATGAAAAAAATATCATGGACCAACTTGAAAAAAGTGCGCAAAAAGACAAGGACAAAAGGACAGGAACACGTAAGACGTAGACTGGTGCACATTCGCAACTCGATCTATTGAACACAAAATAAAAGAACAGGATGAGAGAAATCAGAAAGGCTGTACTCGGAAAACGTGAGCTTCAGGAACCGGGGCATGAGGCAAATATGTCAGGTAGATTGTTTTACAGACACTCTTGAATTACCAACAGCTTTTCCATGCAGTAAGGTGGTGAGTTTATTTTTATTGAACATCTTGAAAAATAGCACACAAAAAACAAGAAATAAAGGAGAGGAATACACACACTACATATGAGTGCAGACACCCAACTAACATAAATTAGAAAAGTAAAAAATAAAAAACGCAGAAGGAGCTTTAGCAAAATTTCGAACAGGTCCAAGTGGAACGTGCTAATTCGCTCATATGCATAATACTGTAAAAATGATTTCCTCGGCAGCTCAGGTAAGAGACGGATGTGCGGACACAATGGTCGCCCATACTACGAATAATAAAGGCCTAAAATAATCCTCTTGTATGCTTTTCAAATTATCTGCTAATTATTCACGTTTTTCCCAAGGACGACATACACGAGCAGTGTAAACAATGCATAGGTAGGTGACAATCCATCGTAGACTTTAGAGAGAGATTGACCTGTCTTTATGTATTAGCCATTCATCTGTTACCTTAACTGACCTGGAAATTATGTTTTTTTTTTAAATCTGTTCTTGCTAACAGGTAAATCAGCGCATTCCACTTGGCCTGTGCTCGAGCTCCTTCCGCACTCTTTATTTCTTCCTTCTTTTCTGATTTATGCGAGTTGAATCTGCGCTTGCATGAGGTCTACGTGTTGCTCTCCTTGTCTCCTTGACCTTTTGTGAACTATTTTTCAAGGTGTTCATTTAGTACCAGCTCACCACCTAACTACAATCATGCAACAACTAAAAGCAATTACAACTTACACCATTCGCTAAAGGCAGTACCAAACGAAAAAAAACAGGGATTGGGTGAGGTATGTCTAACACTATATACTTACACTGAACAAATATAGATACCAAAAACTGTCGAGACACTACCTTAATTCAGGGCATGCTTGTAAATTTCCCCAGAAGCTTGTAATTAATATTTGATAGCCTCTAAAAAAAACACCAGTAGGAAGAGAATAAATGCTTCTCCATTTAAAGCAGCCTGAGTGTTTCTGCAGGTGTTGCACGTGCGTTGGATCATACGAAACATGTGTACAGCAAAATAATGTTTTAGAGCTCGACATTTCGCGAAAAACTACTTAAGTGCCGACGTCAAAAATTATTTCGCGGGCACAAATATTTGCGATCGGGAGTGGTATGCTATGCATTAATCACCGTGGGCTGAATCCATCGCGGCACCAATTTTTGGCAATTCTTTTCTGATTACAAATCGCTAATATGAAGTCGTTTGCAGACGACTGGGCGGTGGAAGCTACGGGCTTCTCGATCAATCAATCGCTGCCTTTTGTCGGATCCAGCTCTCCGCACGCAAGTACGGAGAGTAGCTTCATCGATGGAGGGGCACCGCGCTCTTCCAGACATTCTAGTTAACCAGTAAACAATACAGGGAAAAAAGGCAATCACCTTCCCCCCCCCCTCCCTCCCCTCGCGCCCCCCCCCCCTCTCCCCCTCCGTCTCCCAAATAGTTCCGCCGCTGCCGATGGACCATGAATGAGTTCGCAGCCTCTGCATCGGGGAAAAAAGAAGAAAAACAGCCTCGCATAACACCATTCGCACACAATTAGTAATACTGGTAAAAACAAGCGATCTACAGACAATAACAAGCCTTCCCTATTGGAAAACCCCAATATGAACAGCGTATTATGGATATTGGTAAACAATACCCTTTTATTGTATTACAATACGATATGGATAGTGTATTGGAAAACAGTACACTTATTGTCTTGTGTTACAATAAGGGTTTGTTATGGGATTCCAATATCCATAATACGCTAAAAATATTGGAATCCCATACCGTATAAACCCTTATTGGATCCCCGTGTCGTATGGGGATCCAATAAGGGTTTATGAGTCCAGTGTACTTAGCGCATTATGGATATTAGAATCAAATATATTCTATCGGCTACCAATAAAACTATATACGAGTTGGAATATCACGTTCAGCACAACATTTCTTTGCAACGCAGTGTCTCCTTGTGTGTATTTCTGAGTGATAAAATAAAAAATGCTGCTGTTGTCAAATTATGAATAAAGAAGCAAAACACTGGGCTTATCCATACCAAATATATTTAACATATTCCTGAACTGGAGGATCTGGCATTTACTGCAAAAGAAAGTTAACTGTTTAAGACCCTCATTCAAAAACTTGATGTTTGAAAACAGAATGTGAAATACTCACCTTTTAATGAAAACAGCACCTGCTAGCAGCAGCCACATAGAAACTGCAAGATAAAAATTTGTGATTAGTTAGCGACAAGAAGCAATCCTTCACTAAGCCGGATAGATTAAAATTATGTCTGTGTTGATTGCAGAAAAATAAGCTTCAATGCCACTGCTACGGGTCATTCTGAGCTCGGTCAATTAAATATACGTATCCGCTCGTCTGGCTTCACTATTCCTGCTTCGCACCCAACTAGAGTATCTGGAATGCTCACCTTTGAGGAAAAACGAACTGGTGCTTGCTTGCTTGTAGGCCGTGGAAACTGGAAGAGAGATTTGCGATTACTTGCGTCCAAGTAGCAGTTACTTTGAGTAGTCGCGTAAAGTACACTAAGTCGAAAAAATTCAAAATTACATGCGCGGGACATAGATATCCTCTTGCGACGTAACTGGGAACACGTCAATGTCGCCCGCGTGTATTACAGAGAAATAAGCTTGAATGCAGAAGCCCCCAGTCGTTCTGAGCTTCGCCAATTAAAAATGCTGTAGTGGTCGTATGGCTTCAGTATTCCTGCTTTGGGAATCTGGAATTCTCACCTTTGAGGAACAACAAACTGGCACCTGCTGGCTCTTAGGCCGTGGAAACTGCCAGAAGGATTTGCGATTAGTTGCATCCAAGTACCAATTTCTTTGACCCCCTACAGCACACTAAGCCGGATAAATTCAAAATTACATGTGCGTGACATAATATGCCTCTTGTGACAAAACTGGGCACACGTTTTGTTGCCACCAGCAAAGCTTCAGCTTTCACTGAAGCTTGTTTTGCTGGAATACATGCGTGTACTGCAGCAAAACAAGCTTCAGTGAAAGCGTCCCCAGTTGTTTTGAGCTCCGTCAATTAAATATGCCATACCGCTTGTCTGGCTTCAGTATTGCTGCTTCAGAGCAATCTAGAAAATCTGGAATCCTCACCTTTGAACAAGAATGAACTGGCGCCTGCTGGCTTGTGGGCCGTGGAAACTGCAAGAGAGATTTGAGATTAGTTACACACAAGTAACAATTTTCTTGAGTAGCCGCCTACAGCACACTCAAAATTACATGCACGGGATATAGATGCCTCATGCCACGGGACTCCCTTTATCCTTGTTTTCCGTTAACTCTGCTCACCTTCGCCGCTTGCCTCCAATTTTTGTGCTACATCTCTAATCTCGATTCCCTGGTTCCCAAAGGCCATGCCATTACTTGTGCCATGCACGGATCTGTCAGCTTCGCGACCGTCACTATTGTGGCATGAACGCCACGGCACCTGGGCACTTGATGTGTTCTTTTATTACTTTGAGCATGGCTGAAAACAGGTGGATGGGGTGTCTGGTATGCCCTTTGCTTATTTGCGGATCGTTCCGAAAACAGAGGGTAGGCACTTCTGCGATCTGGGCGCATGCTCGGTATTTTACAATAGTTGAAACTGAACTCTGCAGAAATCTTGAAACATAACAAAAAGAATGTACATGCCAAAAGGCATAGCAAATGAAACACCCACCATATATCTATTTTCATTACTTGTCAGCAAGAAGCTGTTGTATATGTAGCCTCCCTTGCTTAAGCCGCTCCTCCCTAGTGTCCCGGTTGGGTCTCGTTCTGAAGAATCGTCGGTGGAGACCCGAGGTGCACTCAACATCAGATTAATTTTTTTTGAGACAGAACCATATACTTGCTGAGTGGTAATACACCCAAACTAATCTCAGGCATATTATTTATAGTGCATTTTAAATTGAGAGGCCTGATGTAAAATGAGACGTCAATACTGACGCGCCCCTTTTGCGAACATAAAATTTTTAAGGCCTTGTACCCCTCGCTAGATGGACAAGGCACATGAATCCGGGGAGAGGACGAAATTTTTACCTTAACATCACGACTCAATGCCCATCCCCAGATATTTGACCACCACACGTCTAGAAAAAAATAATTTTTTTAGAAGACACCGAGTCATCGACCACCCTTACAAAAGCCTGAACCGAGCATACTCGTACCGTGGCTTGTTTGCTCCGTGCTGCCCCCGAGTTAACTTGGGCTGACAATTTTTTTTTTAAATGGAACCCACGTTTTTAGTTTCGGTTTCACTTGTTGAGGCAGGTGGATACTTTTGTAAAGCTTCCTTCCTATGCGCTTCCGAGTCAACACATTTGCAATGGCCAACCCCCGGGCTTTGATTTTGCACTCCTTGATGAATGCTAAAACTCATATAGGCCGGCAATAGCTAACCTTGAAAATTCTTGCTCTTAGTGGCCGAGAACAAACTCGTGTTCCTGATTGGCAGCCATCTGCTGCCGAGAATAGCTGCAGGTATCCGAAAGAACCCAGTCTTAGTCTAATACAGATGCTTTGATTGGACAGAGACACAAAAGCCTGACCCAAGACCACTATAAAGACAGGAAATAGAGTGTCTGTGAGGAATGAAACACACAACTCAGATAGGCATCAATCACTCACCTTGAAAACACTTGCCATGAGCGGCAAAGAGCAAACTTCTGGCCTTGATTGGATTGCCTCCAAGACCTGCATGTATAAAAAAGAACCCGGTCTTAGTCAAACTTGGGTGTTTTTGCAGAAGAGAGACAACGAAATACTAATGCAAGACCACTACACATAGGAAATGGAATCCAAGGGGAATGGAACACAAAATTCATATAGGCAGGCAATAGCTCACCTTGAAAATTCTTGCTCTTAGTGGCCGAGAACAAACTCGTGTTCCTGATTGGCAGCCATCTGCTGCCGAGAATAGCTGCAGGTATCCGAAAGAACCCAGTCTTAGTCTAATACAGATGCTTTGATTGGACAGAGACACAAAAGCCTGACCCAAGACCACTATAAAGACAGGAAATAGAGTGTCTGTGAGGAATGAAACACACAACTCAGATAGGCATCAATCACTCACCTTGAAAACACTTGCCATGAGCGGCAAAGAGCAAACTTCTGTCCTTGATTGGATTGCCTCCAAGACCTGCATGTATAAAAAAGAACCCGGTCTTAGTCAAACTTGGGTGCTTTTGCAGAAGAGAGACAATGAAATACTAATGGAAGACCACTACACATAGGAAATGGAATCCAAGGGGAATGGAACACAAAATTCATATAGGCAGGCAATAGCTCACCTTGAAAATTCTTGCTCTTAGTGGCCGAGAACAAACTCGTGTTCCTGATTGGCAGCCATCTGCTGCCGAGAATAGCTGCAGATATCCGAAAGAACCCAGTCTTAGTCTAACACAGATGCTTTGGCTGGACAGAGACACAAAAGTCTGATACAAACCACAAAAAGCAGGAAATGGTGTCTGCGAGAGATGAAAACAGACCCAGGTGGAGAGGCTCATTCTGTTTCACCCTAGTCAAATAATGTAGCTCATTTTTCTAAAACAATCAGGGGCGGAATTAGAGGGGGGGTCCGGATGTCCTGACCCCCCTCTTGATTTCTGCATGTGTAAAATTTAGGGCGTGAAACGAGGGAGAGGGGGAGGGGGCTCCTAAACATATGGTACGCTGATCAACAACTGGCCCCTCCCCCCCCCCCTCAGAAAATTCCTTCATCCTCCCCTGAAAACAATGCATATTTGCTAAAAAAAAGTATAATATCTATTTTGCCTCATTCAGCAAGGTTGACTGCCAAGTGTACCTGCACACCAGAACAAGTCACACTTAGTCACAGTTTTTTTTTCTTTTCTTTTGATGAGCGACAACAGAATCCTAAACGGGTGATGAAACAAAATATGAGCCCAGCAAGGCAGGCTAGGCCGACAAATGAGGTTCTATTCTCGGTCACTTGTAATATTTGGTGGGAATAGTAAAGTAAATGAAAATAAGGCAATCTCTCTTGCAGCCGACAGCTGCAAACGAAATTCATATACCTCGATAAACGACCTGGAAATAAAATTGTGTGGTGGCCGAGTGGTTTAAGGTGTCAAATTTCAAACTCACAGGCTGTGTAGTTCTGGTTTAAGTCCTCCTGGTGTAGATTTTTACACCTATTAATTATATTTAAATTTTTTTTCTTTCGATTTTTGAGGCCCAAGCACATAATTTATGCGCTAATTCACCTTTAGAAGCGTTTTAATTGAACTCCGCGGCTTCCTATCTCTGCTTCACAACCGCAAAAACCACGCCCGAGTGCTAGCTCTGGGGC
>JABSTQ010005889.1:0-97113 GCA_013358835.2 Ixodes persulcatus | reverse complement strand
CGCGGTGCAATTACGGAAAACGGCGGGAACAACAGAGACGGGGACGTGTTTTGTGCCGGGGCAGTGATTTCCCGACACCCCGGGGGTGTACTCCCCCCCTTGTTTTTCCGAAGGCACCCCCTTACATTAATTCGCAACGACTCTTATATCCTCAATGCCCTCCGAACCCCCCCCCCCCCCCCCCCCCCCCCCCCCCCCCTAATTTCAACTCCTGGGGTCCGTGCCGGGATGCAACGGTGGCTTCCGGTCCTGCAAAGGAGCCCGTTCCCTTTTTCGTGCCCCTCTCGAGTTCGATCGGCGTGAGTCGTGGTCCCGCAACATTAAAAGGAGTGACTGGGAGAGATCTGGTTCATGTAATGCAGGCAGTCATGACAGTCGTCCTCTACATTTTTTTTTTTTTTTTTTTACTTTTCGCACTCTGTAAAGTATCTGCTAAATAGGTTTTATAGACACTGGTTTCGACACACCGAAGGGTACTGTGCACGCTGATTGCATTAGAAAGGCTTGGAGAAGTGACTGTGGAAATGTGACATTGAAGGTTATGGCCTCACATCAGCAAATTATTTTTTTTTTCCTAGCGGTTTTGAAAAGATGAGGGTTGGCCCAGCACTCCGTCTCTTCAATGAGAAGGTGCTAAGAGGCCTCTTTTTTTACCGCAAGAAAATTGAAAGGTCTTGTGGCCCAGCGCAAGATACTGAGTCATTTACCCTGAAGATGTCGAAGCTCATCCAGATCATGACCTCACGCTGGAGAATGTAGAGGTACAGAACGCCATAGGCGCCGACTACGGGTGAACTCGGGAGCCCCCCACTCCCGAGCTCTTGGGAAAAGCAAGTACCATCGCCTCCCGAATCTTTGGGTGCACCTCATTATTCTCATCTGTGCGCTTGCGCCCAGTGCATAATTAAAAATTTATCTGTGCGCCCTGGTGCCCACACATATCGATAGCTGGTGCTCAGTGGATAAATAAGAATTTATTCACTCTGGTAACTACCAGAGCTGGTGAGTGGACACATTTTTCTAACTATTCGCACAGTCCTGTTAGGAGACCCTACGTAGTAACAGCAGATACGATAAAGGCTAGTGCTGGAAATTCCTTCGAAAGCCCGTGAAAATAGTTGCGAAAGACGACAGTGACACCTGAGCCTACGGAAGTAGACGATATAATCCGTTTTGTAAGCCCCATTTTGTTTTCCCAAACGAAGAAACAATTCATTACGGTAGTGCGTTTCAGCCACGGAATGCATTGATCACAGCTACAGTGACAGCAAAATTATAGGGTCAAAAAAGCAGACATTTGTTTAGATATTATGCCATCAGCATGTTTATCCTACGTTATCCAGGGGATTACACACGTTTGGGTCGTCCCTTTCAAGAGAGTTCCCGAACGTTTCCCGGGGGGATGGAGTTTCCGCCTATTCAGAACGCAACACTGTTAGCGCGAACAAGCGATCGCCGATTTTTCTATGAGAAACCAAAGGATCTCAGCAAAGTTCTGATTGCTGGGGAGAAAGCTCGTTCGGGTCTATCATGCAGGTGATAAAATTTCGTCCTCGCTAATACTCTTTCGAAGTAAATCAGGAAAAAGCGCCAATGTTGTGTTCGCGCTAGCAGTGTCGCTATGTGTACTGTGGCGTCCTGCCCGAAGATACACGTCTCGGGCAAAGCATTTGGCAACGAATTAGTGCGATAAATATTATGTGAAACAGCAGAAATAAAGAGTACCGTAAAGAGTTAGCCAAACAATAAGAAACAATCGAACCCGTGCGGAATGCCAAGCCAGCCAAGCGCTACCGCTGCCTGCGCTCCGCACTCCGGCAGCACGCCTACTACACGTTGCGCCCTCTCGCGGCCACCGATCCTGTCATCGCAAAAAGAGCCCACCCTCCGTCCGCGCTCGCTACACTGCCCAGTATTCTAGTACACCATAACGAAACGAAGGCCATTGTCATGATCGGCGAGGAATGAAATTTCGCTGTATCTAGCGAAATTAGCGAAGCGTGAAAATGTAAGACATTATTGGTTGTATTAATTTAAATTAATAATAATTAAAACTAAGTTGTGTAAATAAAGCGAATAATTACATTTTAAAATATAAAATTGTGAAATAATTATTTTTGTAGATAATTTCCGGAACCGGAAATCAACAATTCTTAACCGAAACTAAGTACGGCTCAAATGTACGTTGTTGGACATGTGCTCTCTGTGATCTTCATTCAAACTTTTCGAGTGATTTTACAGTTAGCTCTAAGCTACTGTCATTTCTAGAGAACTGAAATGGATTGTTTAATTCTCTCTTCGTCGTAAAAGTTTTGAATTGTTGGCGGTCTCGGACGAAGCACAAGTAAGCCCCTTTCAATCTCGAGCTCCTTCGACCCTCACACTCGTAGTCTCTCGACTTCGGGATGTCTGTTCTGTTCAGTGTTTGTCTTTTCATTGATCCTAACATCGGTACGAGTTCTGAAAATTCGGTGCTAGTACGCGCATACACGCAAGTGAAACTTCTATAAAGGGACTTTCGATTGTGACTGCGCTTGTGGTCTTACTTTGCAGTCGACTTGCCGGCTTTGGTACTTCACCCTTCGCAGCACATTACAAAGGTATTTCAGCGTCACTGTGAAATAAACTACTGATTGCAGGCTAGCGCACAGGGACCGAATAAATATCCAAACAAATTTTTACAGTCATTCAGTTAACTCTCGTGAAGCAAGACGCAAATGTTTCAAGAGGCATCAAGTTACCACGGGACGGACAGTGTCTACCCTCCAAAATTCGCCCCTAAACAACCAAAAATGGAATTGACTAGCATGTTGGGAACATGTTAGTCACACAAAAATAATGGCTGTTTTTTTTTGAGACCTAGAAATGTTTTTAGGTACAGACACACAAAGGCGAGCTCAAACTCAAAAGGAGGCTAATGCACAAGACCCTTTTAGACCGTCTCGTGTTTGACCGCTTAAGTGAAGTGGAAGCTCCTCCCTACTCTTTCCCCTTTAGCATAGCGAATGCTGGAGAGGAGGTCGTCTCCTCTCCAGCGTTTGCTCTGCTAAAGTGGAAAGAGGTGAGAGGAGCTTCCATTTTACCCTTACCCTTTTACAGACTATATATCTATATCAGACGTAACATATCCCATGCTTATTAAGACATGAAAGTGAAGGCATTTCACCACCTCTGGTGTGCCTTCCTTGCATAGTGCTCATTAATCATTTCTAATTGCATGACCATATTTTTTTTTTTCAGGATGACTATCATAGACTACTTCACACAGTTGGGCTCTAACCCCTACTTCGGTGCGGGATTCGGTCTGTTCGGGGTCGGTGCTGCAGCCGCACTTGCACGAAAGGGAATGCAGGTGAGCATTTTTTTTTTTCTCCTGGGATGGAATTGACTTGTGATGCTGATTGCAGAGTGGAGTCTATGAAGAAGTACTTAAAGGGGCGATGCAACAAGTTTTGTACTTTGCGCAAATACCGCTTAGAAGGGATCCCTGACGTTAGTGACCTATGAAACACGCGTTCGTTTTTCACCCCACGCATTAGAAGTCCCAGTACAAAATTAAATAAAAACGAGCAGCGTTCACCCCCTCAACTCGCAGCCAGAACAAGCGGCCACGTGATCTGGAGCCGATTATATGCCGCCAATGTTGATCATAGCCACGCACTGGGGTTGGCAAAGCACAGGACACGCGCTGAGTTCCAGACATTGTTATGGCTCGGCTATTGTCGTCGTTGCAGCGATTGGACACGGGCCACTACCCGAATGCTTCTCCAGCTAGTGATTATCACGAGCTTAAATCGAGTGCCCACGCAATGCTCGGGTCCAATCTGTGAACAGCATTCAAATATCGTCATATGGGTGTACTGCAATCCCCACTTTACGTCATCAAATTTTGCAAAGGAGAGATTGAATGAAAATGATCGCTTTTGTCTCTGAAATTACACCGCAACAAAGGAGTTTCTTGGCCAGTGGTGTTGCGTGCGAGTAACCTTGAGTCCCACTAGTGCCAGTAAGCTCGCGTAAAGTGAAAAACATTCCAATTGAATATTGTTCCACCGGCCCTTTAATATTGCTCAGAGTAACGACTGTCAGCGCTATAGCCTCTCGTAACAGCCTTGAATTAGATTGGACAAGCCAGAAAATGGCTAAGCCAAGGTCAGACCAACTGATAAAAAATGAAGGTGTCCGGCTGTGCAGATGCTTTCTACAATATGTGTGATTGTTTTGATGCATTCAGTATTCATTGCAGAGTTTATTTTCTTATGAGGGGCTTGTCTAGAATATTTTATTCTTGAAGTTAGAACAAACATATCTCTTTATGTTTGCTTTATATGCTGGTGACTTGGCAAGTGCATTGTAGCTAACTGCAAATGTTGATATTATAAATGGTAATTTTTGGGTAAGCATTTATTCAAAATTTCATGATATGCGTTGCAATAGTAACTTGGAACTGTTATATGTAGGTTGCCATACATTACCGGATCTAGAAAATGGCAATGCTTTGGGATCTGTAGAACTTTCCATCGCTCTTTTACTACAAATTCACTACCTGAAAAGGACACTTTCCTGGCAGCACAGGATATCCTTTGTACGCTCATCAGACATCTGTGTCCGCCTGGTTGCTGGAAGCCTTGAAGTGACAGTCAAAATTGAGGCCACTTCACACATGCATCTCAGCAGAGAGATAACGCAGTCAGAGATTGTCAACGCTGAATAAGCACCGAGTTAGCACTGCATTGTGTGTGGAGGCAGAAAGGTGGAGTCACATGCAACTGTTGGTACAATCTAATCTAGCACAAAGTCAGTGCTGTGGTGTGAACAGGCTTTTAGTGAAATGTGGACTGCCACCGGGGGCTTCTAGATGGTTTCCCTTCAAAAGCATTCTGCCAGCTTCAACCATCTTTATGTTTCATTTGTGCAAAAAGGTTAGATACATTTAAATTAGGTATCATTGCAATACATATTATTGGGGCTGTCTGCTAACCTTGGGGCATGCTCAGGTGGGCATGATCCTGTTCCGGAGGCACTACATGATGACGCTGGAGGTGCCATGCCGCGACAAGAGCTACCAGTGGCTGCTGCAGTGGATCACCAAGCACGCCCGGCACACGCAGCACCTGAGCGTCGAGACCAGCTTCCAGCAGCACGAGACCGGCCGTGTCAAAACCTCCTTCGACTTCATCCCCAGCGTGGGCGTCCACTTCTTCACGTGCGTCCCTCCGGCGTTGCGTTGCCACCACTTTTGGTCCGGACGCACTGAGTGTGTCGGTGTTCCCAAGTTTTTCTCTTAGTTGCAGTGTTCTGCTCTATCCCTTCCCTTCTTTGGAATGGTAAGCTTGTGAGTTTGGATGAGAAGAGTGGTTAATTTTAATCACTGGGAGAAAGGAGGCATGCGGAGGGTGCAAAACAAAGGATTTATACATCTGACCAAGTACTGCAGATGAAGTTGTTATTGCAAAACTAATAATCTTGCAAAGTTTAGAACATTTCTTTTGCGAGAACAGCATTTTAGTTGAATGTAAATTGGGTGTATGCTAGAGTGGGAAACCTGTTTTCTGATAAGTTTGTCAATCATTTTCAATTCACAAGAAGCAAGACACTGCAAAACATAGTTATTTGGAGCAGTTAGGTCGAAAGTGCCCCAAATCTCGAGGTCTTCGCGAGGTGGCTGTTTACCCCTCTGTTGTCCAAAAGTTTCACTCCAACAAAATATTAATCTTTTAGTCTTTGAATCGAACATTAAAAATATACCTTGTTTGGGTAGCTCACATTTTCTGAGCCACTGCCCTAAATATATTTGCTCACGCCTAGTATAAACTAGATAAATTTACCTCATAGCAAGTTTGGGTCTCCATCATTCTTTTCTCCAGCTATCGAGGCACGTGGATTCGTGTGGAACGTAACCGCGAGCAGCACACCTTGGACCTCCACATGGGAGTGCCCTGGGAGACAGTCACCCTCACAGCGCTCGGGAGGGACAAGGGCATCTACTTCAGCCTCCTCGAGGAAGGTGCGTTCTCTCTCGTGGTACAAGGAGAGCGTCTCCAACCGGAGTGTTTAACATCCTCTACTGCCCATGCGTCCCCTAATACAGGAGCTGCCCTCGAACGCTTTGGAATTCTGGTATCGGAGCGGTGGGTCGTGAAAGGGCCGGCGGACGAGCGGGCTTCGCTGTCATCAGGGTGTCTGAACCTGTATGCACTGTAGCTTCTGCTAAGATGACCAGCTGCAGAATGAGTTACAGTAAAACAGGTGCCCAGAGTATACATAACTCTACTACTGTGCCAACATCAGAAGCATGGTGGTCTGCAGCATTACACAGGTGTGATGCTGCCAGTTGGAAATCAAGAAGACAAAACAATGACACTGTGTTCACACCAATCAGAGATGTGTTCCAGGCACACATTTTCCCTCTTGTTTTGGGTGGCATCGAAAGATGCGCTCACTCTTTCACCTGCTAAAAGGGGTCGGTAGTCAACAGTTTGAGACGCGTTGTACCGTGCTTCCTTCTCCTTCTTTGTTATTCGTATTACGACTTTAGTTTTGCTGGAAGGTCGTCGAACTCTGCTGTGCCCGGCATTTCCAACATGAAGTATGTTGTCCGTGTCTCATCCTCATTATTTCGTGCTTCAGCCTTAAAGGGCAACTCTGCTTCATTTTTGGTTTTGAAAAAACAATGCAGTCCTCTTCAGTATCGCCTAGGAAGACCACACGTCAAATATTACGACGCAGTTCTGTCTAAATGTTTCTTAAACGGTCCGGCAAACTTCGCAACTCGCCAAGTTGCCGAAATCGGCTGACGCAACCCACAGCGCAGTCAAGGCTACGGCATGGGCGGAGCCAACATTGAGCTAAACGTCATCTTCATGGCCCCCTTTTGCTTGTTTTTACTTCTCTGGGCGAGCGTAGCGCATGACGTCAGCAACGTTGCCTCTTGGCGCTCAGCGGTGTCCACGTGATTGGCGTAACGCGCCTGCGCAGCGCGCTTCTTGGGTGCCGTCCGGCCGCCCGCCGTGGTCCCGCCGTTACCGCCGTCTTCCGCGTCACAACCACCGTCGTCGTCTCACCGTTTGTGATTATTGTCTCTCGGAGTTTCGTCTACACTACGGACACCACGTGCGCAGACTTGTGCCGCGGTTGTGCAGACGTCTTCGAATGCCGTAGACACCAAAACGTGGTGAAGAGCGCGGTGCAGACGACACTCGCGCCTGCCACACGCCCGCCCCAATCCCGCCCGTCGTTGGGCTGAGGATCACGTGACATCTCGTACCACGTGATGGCCATGTACTTGGCGGCCCGAGGCCAACGTTGCCGGAGGGAGCCGAAGTTTCGGTTTTGATCTCCGCTCGTGTGTAAAATTAGATTTCAAAATATATATCCCATTTTTCGTGAAACAAACAACGTAGTGTTTTTTACTAGGGCTTTCTAATTCGAAGTCACTCAGTATCCCGAAATCTTCGGAATTGAGCGGAGTTGCCCTTTAAAGTGTTGCGCATTTCTTTATGCGACGAGCATTACAGTAACACATTAGACTGTAGCACCCCAAGCCTTGGGAATGAATCGCTCGAATGTCATTCGCTCTGCGGATCGGCACATTTTTCCCGATTGTTTAATCCTGCCATGGTCGGCATTTGTCTGTTGGTATTGCGGCATTTGTTAGTGTGGTCATCTTAATTCGTTTGCCTAGTCTTTTGCAGGCACTGTCGGTAAGAAACAGAGTTCTAAAATGACCCGGTGTTAGGAGACTTTGGCAATTTCATTAGGTTCTGTCGTCAGCTAGCAACGCTCGGTGACTAACAGCATTGATCCGATGCAACAAGTTCGACAAGGCCTCGGTGGAAGTATTTTTGACCGTAGCCTACGTGGTGGCTAGGTCTTGGCTGCCACTCTTGAGACTTCCAGGGGGTTCTCTTCCAAGTTATTCCTACCAGCTGCTTCCGCGTTTTCCTGATGTCTGCGAGAGAGCTGTGGATGTACAGAAATGGTCGTCTGCCACCGCAGCCCGCACCCTCGCCCTGGAGAGGGAGGAGGGCAAGACGGTGATGTACACAGCGGTGGGGTCGGAGTGGCGTCAGTTTGGACACCCCAGGCAGAGGAGGCCCCTGGGCTCGGTCATCCTGGACGAGGGGACTGGGACAGCGCATTCTCGCAGACGTCAGGGACTTCATCGCCAACCCAAAGTGGTACACCGACAGAGGTGAGCTTTCCAGTTTGGGTGTGACCTACGAGATGGCTGGTGTGCAAAGGATTCCTTTGGCATTCTTCGAGAAGGACTGTAAAGACTGGTTCACATGCTTGCGACTATATGGCACCGGTGCGAGGGAACGCACCGGTGCCATATATTATTTCCCTATATTTTCTACTTTTCGTGCGCACCACTTATTTTTTTTGGGCTCGAAGAACCTTTGACAGTGTTATAAACGACCCATTCTCATAGATGATACTGTCAAGACCGGTTATAACAAAGTCAACGGGAATCGGAAATCTCTTCGTTATATAAGAACTTAACAAATAACATGAAAAAAAAAAAGACAACACGGGTTGTCGCGGGCACATGTTTATCGCGCCTGCAGAAAGAGGTCGAGGCTTCCCTGCATGCGTCCTCTGCTAGATTGAAAAAAGATCCTGCTACATAAAGACCGTGTCGACAGCTGCGGCGGCCCCGTGGAGGACGCCGGCGGTGGTTGGCATTTTTTATGTTTATGCTCACTCCGTCGAGGATGGCCTGCTTTTGATTCAAGGATATTGCCTTCGTCTTCCCTGTCGAGGTGCCGGCTGTGCCGGGACTCTCCATCGTTGAGTGGCGATGATTCGCCGAATCGGTGCTTGAGCAAAGTGGACTTTCGTGCAAGAGCGACCTCACCGACCAGACGTTGACACAGATCACGAAGCAAACAAAGAAGCGCGCACGGCCCCGAGTTCGCGCTCAAGCTGGTTTGTCGTCGGTCGAGAGACCCTAGATTTAAGAGATGGGGCAACTTCTCAGTCAGGGTCACGTCGTTTGTGGGCCGCGTTTGCAAAACGAGCTGCAGCATGCAAGGAGTCAAAACTCAAAAGCGTTCACCTTCTGCAAACGTGTCCGCCTGTCCGCCCAGTTTCCTCGCTACACTGGCCACGCGACAATCAAATGCAGGTGTACTTCTCCCTCTCTTAAATCTAGGCTCTCTCCGTCATCTCCGCCGGCACGTTGTCGTTAGCGCTCCAAACGCCCCTATCGGCATGTGACAATGGCTTCTCCGCGTGCGATGCAGTAGAGCCGCTTCCTAGATAAGGAGTGGGAGGAGACGACGTTGCAGAGACTGCCGCCGGCGGTCTTTCCAGCATCTTCTGCGGTTTTTTCTGGTCGGCTTCTTGGCTGCGGCGGTCCGAGACTTAAGAAACTTTCCGAATTTCGTTATTTTTTTAAATTATCACAAAATTTCTCTTCGCTATATCCGCGGGAGCCGCTCGATTTCCTTCGCTAAAAACAAACGCAAATGCATTGAAAAAGTGCAGACGGGAATCGGAAATCGTGATTGCTTCACTGTAGCTGCTATTTTGTTATAACCGACTTCGTTATAACCGATCTTGACAGTACATACATTTGATCTCCCAAATGAAACCTTTGCTCTAGTAAAATGCAGTTCGAGGGTCACCTCCTAGATGGAGCCAGTGTGTTTACTCGTCGTAAGAGATCGCAAGAACTCGGTCGTAAGCAAACGCGAGTGGGCCTTAAGGGAAGAATACCGACTGTGTTAGCGAGGGGTCACTGGGTCGGTCCCAGCCTTGCACGGTGCTCGCCAGTTTTTCAAGATTATCCCAAACCTTCGGGTGGGTGCTTGCTCAGTATTGGACGTGGACAGCAATACGGTTTTTCAGTTGGAACCACAGATGGAGCCCGAGTTCAGTGTGAACTTGTTCAAAGTCTCAATGATGATTAAGAAAATGGAGCTTAAAAAATTAAAGTTAGGAAATTTTTGTTTTGATTCATTTTTCTAACAAATGGATCATGCCGTTACTGAATAGATACATCGTTGCAATAATCGGGTCTGGCATACGCTGCATTGTACTATTGGACGTTTGAAGCAGCATATAAAACGTGACAGGAAATGCACTTGCACAGTGGTACCCTCAATCACGGAAATTAATTGAAAACAAATCTGGAGAAATGGGACAAAGTGGAAAGACGAGAGTTTCCGAGTTATGGCGGCAGTGAACAGTCCTGGGAAGAAGTGCTATATTTGTATCAGAATGAATATCTCTTTGTTGGAGTAGGAACTAGACTAGGCTAACAGAAGCTAGATCAAAAGAGCAAAGAAGTCAAGGGAAAGTCTGAGGTATGTTGAAGGCAAATGCATCACACAGAGACACACTGAACAGAAAAAAGAAGTGCCTCTAGTACCTTAGTCGACCACTGTTTGTTCAGGGATTCCATACCGGAGAGGCTACCTGCTGCATGGACCTCCCGGGTGCGGCAAGAGCAGCTTCATGTGAGTGCTAGATCCATTCAGCACCAATCTCCGAAGTGGCTCTTTGTTGTCTTCTACACATACGCCCTGCAATAAGGACATGCGCAAAAGTAGAGTCCAGTTGGAGCAGGGAAAAATGCTCGAATGCATGCAGCTTCAGGTTGTGGAGCTGCAGGAGAGGTGGAGAGTAGAAAAAAAAAAGGAGAACCGACAGTGTTGAGTGTCGGCTTAAACTCGCAACAGCTTTTATGTCTTACCGAAATGCACGTGCATTGTCTTCACAATGTGACATGAGCAGCTAAGGATGAACTGGAGGAACTAGAAGACCGCTTTCCTGCATTGCTTCTGAAGCTTCCTTATGTGCCTCACTGCAAATATACAGTTAGGGTCGAGGGCAACACGGACGGGACGCTCTGGTCCACATGCCGAGCATGTGCAGTTTCCAATGGATTTGGGCATCCGTCAGAAACTGCACAGGCTGAGGGAGCTAGTTGTCCTTCTCTCAGGATCGGCTGTTCATCCTGAACCTATTGCTTGCCTGCCTTATTACTTTATAAAGAGCATTTTTTCAGGCTTTACGGACTGTTTTTAGAAAAAGTCGTTAAAGCTACACAAATGTGGCCTGTGCCAGCGAGTTATATGGCACGGAGTATGATATAGGGGCTAATAGTCATGATAAGTGGCTTAATTAACTAATATTTATTCATTAACTTTTTAATTAGTGGAGTTAAACATAGGGTTCTAATTACAAACTTTCTGAGAATCATTGAACAACTAAATCGGTCAATTTTAGAATGACTTGGACCACATGGTAAGTGCACTGGTGCAAGAGGCGCGAGAATGTGGATGCAAAAACGCACCCATTCGGTTTCCCAGTCTCTTATCTCCATATTTTTGCACCACCGGCTTTGCGCCCATTCACACGTGTGGTAACTTAAGCACATGACTGTGCTTCCCACGTGCTGTCTAAAATTTACGGATTTAGCGGTTTTCGACGATGCTCCTCAAGTTTCTAATTAGAACCATATTTTCACTAACGAAAAAGTTAAAGAACAAATTTGTAGTTAATTATTTACCTTATCGAGATGATTCCCCTATATCAAGCGTCTCGAACACGCGGCCCGCATGCAAACTACGATTTGCTGGGACGTGGCCCGTGAGCATCCCGTGGCTGTGAGGCCCCATTCCCATGTCTCGGGTGCTACATGAGCCATGCCTAATAGTCTCACGTCGTCGTTTCACTTTCACTTGAAACTTGGCTCTGCTCTTATAATATATTTGGCGTCAATATATTTTTTTTTGTGCATTGAGTATTGTTTCGTTTTAATTTTTACTTCTCAGCTCTTCTACAACGCTCACACTTCCAGGCTTGAAGTCAGAGCTCTTTGCTCGTGGATACACCTAGGCCGCATGATTTCTCGCTCGGCTGGAGCTACTGCGAAAGACCGACTTTTAGTCGTCAGAAAATACCATCGTCATATACGTAACATTTTTATAGTGCAGCTATGAAAGAAAGCAAGAGCCATGGTATGAAAATATTTTGTTTAGACACGTTGAGCTCGATTAATTCCTAAACGTGAAATATGCGACAGGACCACAGAAATGCATACTCGCTCATTCTGTTCAAAATTCAAGCACATTGGTGGAGGGGGCATTTGAAATATTGTTATCACCATTAGGTATTGACCCAGAGTAGTCGTACGAGCAAATCAAAGCTAAAGATATCATTGGCGAATCGGCGAGTTTAGATGCAGCAGTAAGCACAATGTTAAAGTGGCTAGGCAGACAAGCTGGTTAGGGAGACACAGTAACCCTGGGGTGATAGAACAAAAAACAAAAGGATGGACAGACACGAATCTGGGGTGTCGCTTAAAGATTTGGCTGCTTTACAATATGGAACACCATTCATTGCTGCTTTTCCTTTGCCCCAAAATATATATCCCGTCCCTCCCTCCGGCTCCACGTTGGCCCTCGACCTTTCAACGGTGGGCTATCTGGCCCCCCCCCCTGGCCATAGAGAGCATTAACGTAGCTTTCATGGCTTTCTTAAAACAAATCTGTAAAGCCTAAAGAAAACACCCTGTACATTGCGGCTCGTGAATTGAAGAGGTCGGTTGTGTCGCACGTGTCGTCACGCAGCACGGCGTTGGCGGGAGAGCTGCAGTACAGCATCTGCGTGCTCAACCTGAGCGAGCGAGGTCTCTCGGACGACCGGCTCAACCACCTGATGAGCCTCGTTCCGCAGCAGAGCATCGTTCTGCTGGAGGACATAGACGCCGCCTTCCTCAGCAGGGAGGACACCGCTGGAGGTGAGGGCTCGCTTGGCTCCTCCACAGTCAAATACAGGGTGCCCAATGTATACTGTAGAATAAACCGTAAAAGGCGGAAAGGACGAAGCCGCCGTTTTCCGATAGTGTTTAAAAAAAAAAACTCCCGCAAGCGTCAGAGCGGCAGCCGACGTTTGCCAAGAGGCTCTTTGCGAAATATCAGCGGCTTAGAGTGTGCACCTCGGTGCTTGTCCTCATACCGCAAGTTTCAAAAATGTAGTTATGATTCTTTAAACGAGGCACATGATCTAAACTTTCTCTAGGTTCCATCCTGACAGAATCCGGGCCGTATAAAGTACCTAGGTGCGGTACCACCGAATAATTCCTTATCCCGTGCACCAAACAGGGCAAGTGGAATCCAGTATTTTTGTGCAAGAGTGAAACATGCGAGCCAGCTGTTTTTTAATGTCTGGATGGCTTAGATTGGGGTGTCGCCTGTGATTTGTCCTCGGGGCACCAATTAGTGCTCAAAGTGTAGCCAAAGAACCTGTCCAGTGCTCTTTCAGCGAGGCACACCTGTAAACTTTGTCAGTTGCACAAGCCAAGATTCAATGCTATGCATGGTAATGCATATCGATAAAGTGCAGTCTTGTCACTTGTTGTATTGCAGTGAAAGCTGCCTATGAAGGGCTGAGCAGAGTGACCTTCAGCGGCCTGCTCAACATGCTGGACGGAGTGGCGTCGGCTGAAGCACGCATCCTCTTCATGACCACAAACTACCTCGAGAGGCAAGTCCTTGCACTACCTTTATCTTGTGCATCAGACCCATTTGGGCATTGCAGCTATTGCGTTTGTTTGTGTGATAACTTCATCTCACTGGAAGGGTCTGCTGAAATGCTTATGTGTGTGAGTATGTATAATTGTGTCCAGGCAGTGATCTAGTTAATGCATAGTCTGCAAACACTACCCACTTTTGTTGTCTGGTAAAGAATTGACCAATCAACACATGATCTCAGCTCTTCGTGGAATGTGTTTGCCTGCAGGTTCTTTTTACTTCACCTAGAGGTCTTTGCCATGCCCATGCAATTGCTGCACTGATATTTATGTTACTCACTATGCTTCTGTCTATTACTTTATATGTACACACTGGTAAAAAATTATAACTCCTTGTCACAAAAGATGGTATTGCTGTGGAAATGAAGTGAGAAGAGCAAGAGCATCAGGGTATTCATGGGAAAATTGTATTTCCAGTAACTAACCTACACTTTAAGCACATGCAGACACACTATCACTGCTCAATCACAGGGAACTCATGTGCATTCTTACAGCCTCAGTGACACAGAACTTTACGCTAAATAAAGGGACACCAATAACTGCACAGGTATAGACGGAATATACACAGGTCTGATGGTCTTGCGGAGCCTTAATGCTTTTACCCAGATCCCAGGAAATCGCATTGCAAATTATTTCTTGATCACTACAGCACAAATGCCTCGAACAGGGTCGCAGAACGGTGTAGCACAGAAGCTCTTGGTGATGAAAAGCCTACAGTAAACGACGGTCTAAGGGCAAAAAAAGCCCAGCAGCGAATCTCATGAAGGGAGCTAGACTTCTTTGCCCTAGGGCCATCTCTCACGGACACTGAAGTGAACAAGTTCGAAACTTCCGTAAAAGAATGAGAAATAGATAGAGGCTCGTAGCCCTTATGAGCCTCTTGAAGAGGGTTGAACACGGTGCAGCGTCACTCTGCAAGCAGATTGCTCCGTAAGTGCGTCACTCTGGAAATGTGTCACTTCGCAAGCACAGCGTTATGATCCACAATGTTCCCAACACAACCAGAGACCGCGCGCACGCGTTGCAATGCGCCACTCACGGGAGTCTGAGCCCCATGCGGGTGTGTCTGTCGTGCCTGCCCTGCCCGTGGGTGACCCTCATGTGGGTCCTCAGGTCCCCCGGCCAGCTGAACATCTTGAGGCACATGGTGCACTGGTGCTTGTGCCTGTACGGCCGGTGCATCAGCATGTGCCGTCGGAGGTTGCCCTTGGTGGAGAAGACGCGCTGGCACACGCAGCACACCGTGCCCTCGTCCATGAGCGTGCCCCCCTGTGAGCCGTCCGAGAACTCCATGGCCCCGTAGTCCGGAGGCAAGGGAGGCTCCGGCAGCTCCGGCGGAGCCAGTACGGGGAGGGGTGGCGGCCCCACCCCGGGTCTCGGAGGGGCGCCGAGGGAGCCTGGATCGGAATCGTGCGGGACCCAGTTGGTCTTGTCGTCAGAGTATGAGTGGTCGAACGTCCTGCGGTTAGCGGGCGCCGGCTGCTTGGGCAGGCCGCGTGTCTTGGAGGCCGCCCCCGTGGTCGGAGGAGTCTGCGGCTGGAGGTCTGGCTCGAAGGTCACAGCATCCTGCGACGGGGAGCTCGGGCTAAGTTCCTCCTCGGAGTGGGACGCGGCGTGCTTGCGGTGCGGGGGAGGCGTGTGCTTCCGCTTGGACAAGTGTGTTGGTGGAGTGTGGGGTGAATGGTGCTGGGGCGAGCTGTGAGACGGCATGGCTCGCTGGGACGGGATATGAGACTCCGACGACTGGTGGTGCGTCGACGAAGAGTGGTGAGACGACGAGGAGTGGTGAGACGGCGCATGTTGGCCGGACACCTTGGAACTTGCGGCGTTGGGTGGGGGAGAGTCGAGCACGGGGCTCTCGTTGGCGGTCACTTCGGCGAGCCCCTTTACCTTGAGCAGCTCGGCCGTCTGGAGCAACGTCGGGAGTTGGTCCTGCGCCACGTTGATCTCGCCCTTGTACATGAACTCGACGACGGCCCGAAGGTCCGCCTGCCGCGTCTGGTTCATGATGACCACGGGGTGCTGGCACGGGTTCTCTGCGAACAGCGCCTGGAAGAAGGGGCTGCACGCGGAGAGGACCACTTTGTGCGCCTTGGTGCTCACGCCCTCGCACACCAGCGTCACGTCGACGAAGGCCTCGCGGCTCAGCAGTTCCTCGAACACCGTCACCAGGTTCGAGTGGTGGTGGTTCCACTTGAGGCAGAACTGCTGCGGGGAGAGGCCACCCATCGCCGGTCGCTGGCTTGCCGCCTGCGTGGGACCCAGCTTCGGTGTTTCCGATTGCTGCGATCGGTCAGATTCTGGCCGAAGGAGGTGTTTCAGGAACCTCCGCGCAGCGCGCGGACCGCGAATGCCGATGACTGGGGAACAAAAACTCACGGGTGTTGCTCGGGGCACATGCGGCGTCTGCTTGACCCGCCGCGCGTTGGGCAGCGTGGTCTGCCTGGGATCTGAAGGCACGGAACTTGCGTCGTTATGGTCCGTTGGCGGTCCCAGGGCGGATTTTGAGGAGTTTTGCACACTGTTTCAAAGCGGTTGAGCGGGCAGTTGTGTGTGTATTATCTGTTCGCGTTCTTCGCGAGCACAGATGGCAAACTGGTGCGATGACGATCGAGCTCACCAGTGTGCGAAGAGCTCTCCGGCACGCCGCAGCGTAGAAAGCGAAACCGAAACTGCCCCTCCTTTCGAGATAGCGCAGAGAGGCACAAATAAAAAAATAATTGCAATATTTGTTATAATATAGTTTGAGAATCGATTTTTTATTTACTTAGATTGTCTACGATATCCTTCGAAATTTTTTCTTTAAAGATGATAAATTCATTATTAGTTGTTTCGTTGCAACCACGGTGGTTGCAACTGAGCCTTCAAATCAATGTACAAAGGTTCAAAAGAGTTTATTGGCTTAAAGGGGCGATGCAACGATTATCGTATTTAGTTTGGTGTCGGTGGACGCCAGCGGTCCGGGTTTCAAGGGTAAGTTTCCCAACTGAGTGTTTTAGTAATATTGGACATGTCTTACGCCCAGCTGGCTTCTTTTTCCGCTACAAATGCATTATAACGTCGGTTGATAATAAGCGCTTGTCCTGTCTTGATCTATAGGGTGTCACAAAAGAAAATTTACACGGTCTTTTTTACCGCAAAAATAAAGTAGGCATCACCGAACGCTCATTCTCCGCCCAAAGGTAGAGCTAGAGGTCACAACCAGATGCCAAAGTTTCAGCCCGATCCGATAACTTAATCAAAAGTTATAACTGATTTTCTGAAAATTTCAATGGGAAAACGGAGCCCCTTTTTGCCCGTTTTCGGTTTCTGATGCCATAGAACCCCATGTGTTTGAAAACTCCGTCGGCCGCCATTTTCCCATTGAAATTTTCAGAAACTCACTTATAACTTTTGATTAAGTTATCGGATCGGGCTGCAACTTTGGCATCTGGTTGTGACCTCTAGCTCTACCTTTGGGCGGAGAATGAGCGTTCGGCGATGCCTAGTTTATTTTTGCGGTAAAAAAAACTGTGTAAATTTTCTTTTGTGACACCCTGTACATCTTGTCCTCCTCGTCCTTTGCCCTTTTCGATTTGTATGATACTTGTGTCCCACTAGTTCCAGTAAGCTTGCACAAAGCGAAAAACATCCTATATCCTATATCGCGCTAAATTTCCAAGGTTTCTGTTCCCCGCAGACTGGACCCTGCGCTGATTCGGCCGGGCCGCGTGGACGTGCGCGAGTACATCGGACATGCAACAGACTTTCAGCTGGCGGCCATCTTCCGCAAGTTCTACCCGGCGGAGCCCGAGGCCAGTGCCGGGGACTTCGTGTCCGCGGTGCGAACCCATGTGCCTGGCCCGCTGAGTATGGCGCTCATCCAGGGGTTCTTTATGTTCCACAAGGACGACCCCCAGGGGGCCTTACGGAATGTGGCTGTCATGGCTAAACAACGATGACTAGCGAATTCAATGCTGCGTCGGGTAGTTGTGTGTAGGAGATTGTGTATATCGTGTAAATTGACGGGGTTGAAATAAAGATCCTGCGTTTTTAAGCTGTTACGGTTGCACCTTGTGTAGTCTAAGTAGGAAAAAATGACAGACGTTTGCAACTCCCTGTAATGCCGAATTAGAGCGCAGCTCATGAGGAGGAGGAGGGGAGGGTACGGAGAGGGTATGCCCCTCCTCCCCTCCCATTTAGCAGAAAATTTTCGCCACATTTCCCGCTAAATTCAGTGGATAAAATTTCCCGCAGAATATAGCGGATAAATTTTCCCGCTAAATTTAGCGGGGAAATTTTTCTGCTATATTTAGCGGGGAAAGTTTTTTGCTACATGTAGCGGGGAATTTTTTTCTGCTAAATCTAGCAAGGAAGTTTTTCCGTTCAATTTAGCGGTGAATTTTTCCGCTAAACTAGCTGGAAAATTTTCCCGCCAAGTTTGTCATGGACGGGGTGGCCCGCTCATGACACAATGCTGTATGAGGGGGAGGGGAGAGAGGAGGTCCCAGAAAAATGGAAGATTTCGGGGGGGGGGGGGGGCGGGCCCCATGCCCCCCCCCCCCCCCCCCCCCCCTCCCCCCTGGCTACATGCCTGCTGCGAAGTGAAGCTCGTATATCCATTTTCGTTTACTTCCGCGAAGCTGTGTCGGCACAGTCACTTCCAGTGACTTGCTTCTCCAAAAATCCGTTTCTTCGAACCCCTTAAGGCTGAACTCCATGGAACGAATTATGTGACGAATAACTGGCGAACGCCGCCCGACGGCACGCTCGCTTTGCGCGCGACGTAGCAGCCACAGTGTTGATTCCACGCGCAGAGCAAAAGCCGCCGGGCAAAATTCGTCGGTTATTCGCAACATATTCGTCCCATGGAGTTCAGCCTTTACCGGTTCGCAGAGACCTGCTTTGGGACGGTATAAGTAGACTGCCATATTATGGCACAATTTCCTTCCGTACTGTGTGTCATGGAGGCTTACGGAGCTTCGGATACGGCTAAAAACTGCTCTGACTGGAATGAGCGTTCGAATGCCGGACTCCGGCGTTTGCCTTTTGAACGCGTTCAAAGATTGAGTAGAGACAAAGGCGTCCACCCACTAATCATTCGAGCCGGAGCCCGGTGTCCTGACATCTCTTCTCTCCGGCAACTTTATTTATTTATTTATAAATACTACATACTCCAATTTGGAGACATGGTAGGAGTGAAAAACCACTTCAAATATACAGAAAACAACAGTTCAACAGCCGACAGTGCCTAAAAATGAACAATGGGCTCTCATGTAAATACACCTCGAAGCATAAATACAAGGGTCAACCACGCCAATTTATATAATAGAACAAAAAGGTACACAAGAAAGATACAAAAGAATACGCCCTACATATCACAGTCACAGCTCACGAAAGTAATACACACTGAGCAAAGAAAAATATTACAGGTGGTTGTTTAAGCGATTAAGAAATTCTGGCAAGCTGCAAGAATCGACAATTTCCTCGGGTAACTTGTTCCACTCATTGAATTTAAAAGCCTGTATTCCGCAGCAAAACTCGGCGAAGGCTCTGCTGTTTCGATTTCTGGAAGGATATCTTGGAACCCCAAGTGGTGTTATGTACGAAGTTTTATTCAGGTTTGCATGACCGGAACTTAGACTGAACATAAACTTCAATCTGTCCCCCTTACGTCTATGCTGCAATGTAGGCAAGCCTGCCGCTTGCAGCAATGCCGCAGCATTGCTGAAAAAAAAAAAAAAAAGAAAGAAGGGAGCAAGAGTGTTATGGAAGCATTGTCATAGCCCGCTGTTTATTATGAGCGAATGCCATATTTGAGTGTAGTGTTCACAGTGCACGCTCAGAGCGAGCTCGCACTTATGGGTATACAGTACTGCATATCTGCGTATTACCCGCTGATCATCCGCGGATATCCGCTGTCAAGTGGGAGATGCGGATAAAAATGAATCAGATTTGGCGGATTGCGGAACGGATGCCACGGGCTGCGGATATCCTTGGGTTCGGATCTACGTTTTTGCCGAGGTGACCCATGAACGTGTGCGACCGCAGAGTGTAGAAGGAATAGGTGCGTTATACTGTGAAGTGCAGTGCATCATCGAATGTTTTGAGGGAGAAAATTACTCTCTTAAAAAAAGAGGTGCCGATCGGGGAGAAAAATTGTCCTGTACGCCAAGGAAGTCGCTGATCATCACCAAAGACCGCTTTAAAGCCTACCTCTAGGGATGCCGCGAACTTTTTTCGAACCGAAGGTTCGATGATCGAATAGAAAGGTTCGAAATATTTCGAATTTTTCGAACTTTCGATATTGTGAAATTCGACGGAAGTTGAATTTTCGAACTTATTAAACTAAGAAGTTCGACGCCTTTCGAAATTCCAAATTATTACGCTGCAAAAATCGATGCTTGTCGAACTTTCGAACTTGATAAACAAAAATATTCGATGTTTTTCGAACTTCCGAATTTTATTTGCACTAAAAAATTTGAAGCTTTTCGAACTTCCGACGCTAAGAAATTTGATAATTTTCGCACTTTCGAACTTATTAATTTAAAGAATTCGAAAATTGTCGAACTTTTATTCCTGAAAAGTCAAAAGTTCGACGAACTTCAAACTTTTAGGGTAAAAGTTCGAAGTTCGTCGAACTTCGAAAGGCCGGAGGGCGGTTTCATTTGGATTCAAGCAGTGAGGTACATTCGTAATTTTTTTTTCGCAATTTTACATGCGGTGCCGCATTCCTTGCGAAAGACAATGCCGTTTATTTCAATCATTTGGCATGCTTGGTTTTAAAGAAATAGATTCCAGAAGGAGCGAGGAAGGACGACGGTTTTTTGACAATTGTCGTTTGTGCCATATTTGAAGCGCGCTATAGCCGAAGCTATTTATGTTAGAGATGTTAAACTTTTTAAGAATGATCCATGTGTAGCCTAGGTAAGTGTGGTCTTAAGATATGATTATTGTTGTTCAAGACGAGTTTCGAAAAAAATACCCAAACATGTATCTACGGGCAATTATGCCCTGAACTTGGTAAATTGTTTTTGTTTAAATTGTTTGAGGTATCGCATTTAAATTAACACCACAGACAGTATATATCATTACCATCTGCAGAATACAAAATAATCAATTTATTGTTTTTTTTTTTCACGTTGAGGAATAAATGAACTCATGGGGGAAGATTTCTAAAACTTTTTCAAGTTCAGCACGTCATAAAAAAAAAAAAATATATATATATATATATTTTTTCTTATTTCACGCTTCCGGGACGTGTTTCTTTTAGCCTGTACACATTTTGGTAGGAGAAACTTGTTTCGTAGTTCTGGGCGTCTGAATATGCAAGAATACAACACTTCCGGCGGGTTCTTGATAGTTCTTTTTTTTTTCTCTCCAGCTTTTTATTTTTTTTCATTTATTGTTATGTTTATTCATTTAATCTTTTTTACCAATGGCACAGTTATTTAGGTCGAAAAGACATAGCTTCGAACTTCCGAACCACCGAGCATGTGACGAGTAATGCCTTCTGACAACGAGTTTCTAACGATGACCATCTACGCGATCTTCTATGCAGTGAAGAGCGACAGTAGCTATACATATGCATAAATAATTTCAGATTAAAATAAGCTCGACCATGCCCTCTTTCCCTGTATTGTTTTCTTTAACAGTCCGAAATATCTGGGGAGGGGGGAGAGACTAGAGCCCCCCTCCCCCTCCCCCGTTTTTCCTCTTCCGACGCCACTGGTATGGTAGAACGCTCCTCGACCTCAAGTTGTGTCAGCTTCGGTGCTGTTTGCTCGGCGTTTCTTCCGTCCCGGAAGATAAGGTGCAGGCGAGCTGGTGTATGTTGATCATGATGCAAAATCCCGAGACTGGGAATGAAATTCGCAAGAAATAGTGTAAGAAGAAAAAAAAAAAAAAATGGGACAGGACAACGTCTCAAACTCAGCTGAGTTGAGTTTGAGACGTTGTCCTGAGCCGAGTTTTCAGCTGAGTTTGAGACGTTGTCCTGTCCCCTTTTTTCTGTCTTCTTACACTTTTTCTTTCAAATTTCATTCCCAGAGCTGAGTTTGAGGCGTTGTCCTGTCCCCTTTTTTCTGTCTTCTTACACTTTTTCTTTCAAATTTCATTCCCAAAGCTGAGTTTGAGGCGTTGTCCTGTCCCTTTTTTTCTGTCTTCTTACACTTTTTCTTTCTAATTTCATTCCCAAAGCTGAGTTTGAGGCGTTGTCCTGTCCCCTTTTTTCTGTCTTCTTACACTTTTTCTTTCAAATTTCATTCCCAAAGCTGGTTGTCCTGTCCCCTTTTTTCTGTCTTCTTACACTTTTTCTTTCAAATTTCATTCCCAAAGCTGAGTTTGAGACGTTGTCCTGTCCCCTTTTTCTGTCTTCTTACACTTTTTCTTTCAAATTTCATTCCCAAAGCTGAGTTTGAGACGTTGTCCTGTCCCCTTTTTTTCTGTCTTCTTACACTTTTTCTTTCAAATTTCATTCCCAAAGCTGAGTTTGAGACGTTGTCCTGTCCCCTTTTTTCTGTCTTCTTACACTTTTTCTTTCAAATTTCATTCCCAAAGCTGAGTTTGAGACGTTGTCCTGTCCCCTTTTTTCTGTCTTCTTACACTTTTTCTTTCAAATTTCATTCCCAAAGCTGAGTTTGAGGCGTTGTCCTGTCCCCTTTTTTCTGTCTTCTTACACTTTTTCTTTCAAATTTCATTCCCAAAGCTGAGTTTGAGGCGTTGTCCTGTCCCTTTTTTTCTGTTTCTTACACTTTTTCTTTCAAATTTCATTCCCAGAGCTGAGTTTGAGGCGTTGTCCTGTCCCCTCTTTTCTGTTTTCTTACACTTTTTCTTTCAAATTTCATTCCCAGAGCTGAGTTTGAGGCGTTGTCCTGTCCCTCTTTTTCTGTCTTCTTACACTTTTTCTTTCAATTTCATTCCCAGAGCTGAGTTTGAGGCGTTGTCCTGTCCCCTTTCTTCTGGTCTTCTTACACTTTTTCTTTCAAATTTCATTCCCAGAGCTGAGTTTGAGGCGTTGGCCTGTCCCCTTTTCTGTCTTCTTACACTTTTTCTTTCAAATTTCATTCCCAGAGCTGAGTTTGAGGCGTTGTCCTGTCCCACTTTCTTCTGTCTTCTTACACTTTTTCTTTCAAATTTCATTCCAGAGCTGAGTTTGAGGCGTTGTCCTGTCCCCTTTCTTCTGTCTTCTTACACTTTTTCTTTCAAATTTCATTCCCAGAGCTGAGTTTGAGGCGTTGTCCTGTCCCCTTTCTTCTGTCTTCTTACACTTTTTCTTGCAAATTTCATTCCCAGAGCTGAGTTTGAGGCGTTGTCCTGTCCCCCTTTTTTCTGTCTTCTTACACTTTTTCTTTCAAATTTCATTCCCAGAGCTGAGTTTGAGGCGTTGTCCTGTCCCCTTTTTTCTGTCTTCTTACACTTTTTCTTTCAAATTTCATTCCCAGAGCTGAGTTTGAGGCGTTGTCCTGTCCCCTTTCTTCTGTCTTCTTACACTTTTTCTTTCAAATTTCATTCCCAGAGCTGAGTTTGAGGCGTTGTCCTGTCCCCTTTCTTCTGTCTTCTTACACTTTTTCTTTCAAATTTCATTCCCAGAGCTGAGTTTGAGGCGTTGTCCTGTCCCCTTTTTTCTGTCTTCTACACTTTTTCTTTCAAATTTCATTCCAGAGCTGAGTTTGAGGCGTTGTCCTGTCCCCTTTTTCTGTCTTCTTACACTTTTTCTTTCAAATTTCATTCCCAAAGCTGAGTTTGAGGCGTTGTCCTGTCCCCTTTTTTCTGTCTTCTTACACTTTTTCTTTCAAATTTCATTCCCAAAGCTGAGTTTGAGGCGTTGTCCTGTCCCCTTTTTTCTGTCTTCTTACACTTTTTCTTTCAAATTTCATTCCCAAAGCTGAGTTTGAGGCGTTGTCCTGTCCCCTTTTTCTGTCTTCTTACACTTTTTCTTGTCAAATTTCATTCCCAGAGCTGAGTTTGAGGCGTTGTCCTGTCCCCTTTTTCTGTCTTCTTACACTTTTTCTTCAAATTTCATTCCCAGAGCTGAGTTTGAGCGTTTTCCTGTCCCCTTTTTTCTGTCTTCTTACAACTTTTTCTTTCAAATTTCATTCCCAGAGCTGATTTGAGGCGTTTGTCCTGAATCCCTTTTTTCTGTCTTCTTACACTTTTTCTTTCAATTCATTCCCAGAGCTGAGTTTGAGGCGTTGTCCTGTCCCCTTTTTTCTGTCTTCTTACACTTTTTCTTTCAAAGTTTCATTCCAAGCTGAGTTTGAGGGCGTTTGTCCTGTCCCCTTTTTCTGTCTTCTTACACTTTTTCTTTCAAATTCATTCCCAGAGCTGAGTTTGAGGCGTTGTCCTGTCCCCTTTTTCTGTCTTCTTACACTTTTCTTTCAAATTTCATTCCCAGAGCTTGAGTTGAGGCGTTGTCCTGTCCCTTTTTTCTGTCTTCTTACACTTTTTCTTTCAAATTTCATTTCCCAGAGCTGAGTTTGAGGCGTTGTCCTGTCCCCTTTTTTCCTGTCTTCTTACACTTTTTCTTTCAAATTTCATTCCCAGAGCTGAGTTTGAGGCGTTGTCCTGTCCCCTCTTTTCTGTTTTCTTACACTTTTTCTTTCAAATTTCATTCTGAGTCTCAGGATTTTGCATCATGTACAAACTAAACTTACTATATGCCAGCGTCACTCGGGCGGCGTTCGATCGGATTACTACCAGCGTGCAAGGGGGTAGGGAGGCAGTTTGCCAGATCGCTTCAAGGTTTTTCTGAGCCTCAACCACCTGCCTGCCCCTGGCCGTTTCGTGTGATCACTACTTCGTGATGCACGTTAATATACCCCCCCCCCCCCTTCCCCCGGCTGGCGGTCACAATTACTGATCTATGGTCACACGTCACTCTGCACTGGCAAATATTCCAGCACATTCGGGACACTCGTCGTCTCATTTAATTGCCTGACCAACTTCGCGCAGTCTAAATATCACACCCGAACTTTTCTAAACCTGATTTCGTGAAAACCAGTGAGGCGTGAAAACGTTATTTGAAACTGAAACTGTGGCGGAACATGAAAACCGGACTTCGAACTTTGCGCACTTGGACTTGAAAGATATTCGAAACCTTAGATGTTTTTTGTTCGAATTTAGCCCTAAAAGAGAATCGAAACCTTCGACCTTTATGTACAAAGAAATTCGAAATCTTCGATTTTTCGAACTTTAAGTCTATAAGAATTCGAAACGTTCGAATTCTTCGATTTCTTCGAATTTCAGGTCCAAATAAACTCGAAACATTCGAATCTCTCGAATTTCAAGTTAGGAAAGTTCGAAATCTTCGAATTTCTCAAACCTCAAGTAAAAAGATATTCGAAATAATCGAACCCGAACATTTAGAAACCGTGAAAGCTTCGAACTTTTCGAATTCGAAACTCCACGATTTTTGAAAGTTGCGAATGTTTTTAATTCGAGCCTCCGTACAGTCGAAATATCGAAACCTTTCGATTTCGAACATCATTTCGGTTCGAAAATATCGAAACCTTTCGAATTCGAACCTAGGGTGGTTCGCGGCATCCCTACCTACCTCGCAAAAAAAACAAAAAGAAAAAAAATCGGTCTTTAGATTTAGGGTTATCAATTGTTCCGGGCAAGCGTACGTGTTTTGTTTGGCAGGGAAAGAGCGGAAAACGTTTTTCGGGCAAAGAAAAGCCAGAACGCTCAAACCTCATGAAAGTAGAAGAAGCCTTTCTCGGTTCAGAGCACGGTGGTTGAGAGTACGCAGTTGCGGGTTTTTGTTGAAAACTGAAACCGATAGGAGGTGTCGGTATTGAATACTGTGATATTTTCCCAGTCTTCGCTGGGGTGAGTTACCGCCTTTCAGCTCTTCCACTTTTAACGCGAGAGCGTTAAAGGGGCACTGACACCCCAAAGGTCGTATTTGTTTTTCTTGTCAAAAACGATGCAAATTGTAATAATAAACACGCAAAAAAAAAAAAAGAACTCCCACGCGCGCGCGCCTCTTTATTTTTGGCGTTTTTCTCTCCCGCTTCTCACCTCCTCGCTTCTTTTAATTTGTGACGTAATCAATTATGAAATTTAGAAGTTTCGTAAGCGACATTTCTATAATATTTATTAACGACATTCGCAAAACATTTTTTTTTCTTTCACGCAATGGCGAACGCATTATGGCCGTTCTTTATGAAATACCGAAAATCGGAGTCCGGTGTGATGTCGCCTCCTGGGTTTTTATCCTACCTCGGAAAACATGGCGCCACTCGACGCATGTAGCACTGAGGATAATCGGTGATTGGGGGATCCGACGAAGTTCTCTTCGTTAGGTGCCCGACGGCCTCTCAGACTTCGAAAAGGAAATCGTCAAACGTTCAAAACAACTGGGTTTGGTGTCTGCGTATACTGTAGTTTTGGTTGTGACTCCGACCCCTCACGTCGCTCACAAAAGTCCACTACGCGTTCTCTTCGACCTCGCACCTTTTCATAAAATGAGAGATGACTGAAAGAGCCCTAAACGAACTTCAATCTCGAAAGTGAAGCGTCGTCTGCTCACAGCGATAGGCGGCACGCACGGAGCGGTTGATCGTCGGTCGCGGGCGAACACTGACACGGAGGAGTGAGAGAAACTCTAGTTGTAGGACGACTCAGTCTTTGACGTCACTGCACTGTAGCGGATCGTGCGGGAACTTCAAATTCGACTTTCGGAAATTGTTTTTTTAATCCACAAATACTGAGTTCTCAAGTTTAGAAATTTGAGGGTAATGTCCAGGCATTGTTTTCAATCTTTTCGGATAATAATTAAAAAAAATATTTTGACGTGTCAGTGTTTTTTTTAAGCAGGGGTCACACTGCTTATACATTATACAAAAGACAGTTTGCACAGAGATTCGAACCGCGAGTCACCGCGAGATCCGTGCTTCGGATGCCGCATGGCAATGAGTTCAAGGAGAAACTTGGCAAGGGGCATTCGAACCACGGAAATTTCGATGACTCATGTTTACAGACTCTTTTGTATGACGCATGAGCAGTGTGACACGGCGTTAAGGTGTCGCAAAAAAACCGGCGTCGGTGGCGTGACGCGAAAATCCTGATTGGTCGATAGGGTCATGACATCACAGCTACATGACCTCGCGCGGGAATTTCAAACACCGCTCACGAGAAACGTTACGCGTGGAATGAAAGGGATTTAAAAAACATGACATGTAATGCGAATTAAAGGTCGCCGCATGTCTCAAATGATTTCACTTTATAGAGTAATTCATTTGCCTTTAAAGGAGCGGTGCAACGATATTCAATTATAATGTTTTTCACTTTACACGAGCTTACTGGCACACCTGGGACTCAAGGATACACACACGCAACGCCACTGGCCAAGAAACTCCTTTGTTGCGGTGTAATTTCAAGGACAAAATCGATCATTTTCATTCAATCTCTCCTTTGCAAAATTTGATGACGTAGCTGGGGGTGATCGCAGTCTTCCCCAATGACGATATTTGAATGCGGTTCATAGATTGGACCCGAGCATTGCGTGGGCACTCGATTTGGGCTCGTGATAATTACTAGCTCGAGAAGCATTCGGGTAGTGGCCCGTGTCTAATCGCTGCAACGACGACAATAGCCGAGCCATAACAATGTCTGGAACTCAGCGCGTGTCCTGTGCTTTGCCAACCCCAGCGCGTGATCAACATTGGCGGCATATACACCAACTCATGTTTACAAACAAACCGGAGCGCCCGGAGCGCCCCTAGCGGACGCCACCGGCGCCGCGCATGCGCGATGAGGGTGTGGGCAAGAAGCTCGCCGTCGCCCATAAACAAACCATTGAAATGCGAAGTTGTCGGCGTCGGTGTGAGTCCCCCTGCCCTTTTTCGCGTTCGAATTGTTGGTTCTACGTCTTCCTGGCGATGTCTGACTATCTTGAGCGGCGTCAGCGAAATTACCGAGGCTCGTTACACCGCAAAACTTCGCGTGAATAATGTGACATGTGGCGATTCATTCCGCGTGGACGCCGCAGATTGTACGCTAAAGCCTGATTCGCATGATGAGATTTCGCTCGGAATTTTCAGTCGCGGGGCCGCTCGGGCTGCAAAAGCGTGAACCGTAGCTGAGATGGTCGACGACGATACTGAAAATCGTAAGCAGAATCGGACGAACTGAATTAGGCATAACAAGTCGGTGTTGGTCACTGGTAACAATGACCAACATCTCCTTCTATCTACTGTTTACATCGAGCCTGCTTACCAACCTTCAAATTTAAGTCTTTTGAGGCCTGCACTCACTTCTTATCTCAAGTACCGGGCCAACATTTTGTCTACGGACCGGCGTCGTCGAAGAGAGCAGACGACAAGCAGAAATGTTTGAAAGAGCAGACGACAATTCGAACAATCAGGCGTCCGTTTGAACTTGAAGACGCACTGAACGTAGTCCGCAGGTGGTCCGCACAACTTGACAGTTTTCTGGAGTTCATGTTGGAACAAAACAAATAAATCTGATGACCACAAGTATCCGTGAATTCAACCCAAAGTGCTTCCCGCCCAAGCAATCGTTGTCCGACGGCGTCTGCTTTTCCCTTTTCACGGCACATATCCAGATTCTCGGACGAACCGAGCACGTGAAAACTGACCTTCAAACCTTTCTCGACACTTTTGGTACGGCCCCAGTCGCGGCGTTTTGACGAGAAGGCAGGTTTTTGTCTGGTTCCTTTCAAAACAACGCAGGAATACACGTCTGTCATGGGGACTACTGCCCACAGCCCCAGACCGGAAGTGCGACCGACGCGCCACCACCGCGCCGTGACGTCACAGAGATGAGTTCGTGTATAATCGGCTCCAGATCACGTGTCCACTTGTTCTGGCTGCGAGTTGAGGGGGTGAAAGCTGCTCGTTTTTCTTTATTTTTTTTCTGGGACTTCTATTGCGTGGGGTGAAAAACGAACGCGTGTTTCATAGGTCATTAACGTCAGGAATCTGTTTTAAGCGGTATTTGCGCAAAGTACAAAAATTGTTGCATCGCCCCTTTAAGAAAATTTTGAATTTTAGGCAGGATGCGAACCCACGACCCTTCGGCTGCGAGCCTGACCACGCAAAACACGCACGGCGAATGAGAAGGCTATGCGAACGTGGCCCGAAAACGCTATCTCGTTGTTTTTTATTAGGGAATTGTAGTAGACCATTTTTCTCCTTCGCTACTGTATGCCTGAAGAAAACGCCGCAGCTGCGCAGGCGCGCCGCCAGCTTTGTCTGCATAGTTCAAGGTCTTGTGGCGGATTACGGAGCGCTATCCGGGTGCTTAGCGGGCTGCGGAAACGGTCTACTACAATTCCCCATTGTTTGACCTAAAATTTGGTGTTTAGAAAATACGCGTCTGCTTGAAGTGAATGTTACGAAGCAGAAAGAAAGCAATTATTACAGTTTTAATCTTTTCGAGCGCATCGTGGGCAGTGTCGCAGACTCCTAGGACGACCTCATAATTGCGATCATCTTTCCAGCGACGTCAAGTGTCTATGGAATGATGACAATATAAATACGATAATGAAACACGGTACGATAAAATGACTTTCACCTTATCCCGATTTGAAGAGTTCTTTGTATAGACCTTTTCTCTTTCCTGTCGTTTTCAGTCACGTGGGTTCCGTATCTGGTATGCGGGGCGAAAAAATAATAGAACGTTTGAACCTGGAATATTCGAGAAAAAATAGGTGAGGCAAATCAAGAATGTGTGACAATCACGCATTTTTCGTAAACACCTTCCAGCTGCGGCGAGAGATCAAAAATATGTTTTACCGCATACCAAAAGTGACGATATTCAAGATGGCTGCGCGCTTGTGGAAAAGGTGTATAGACCGGCACGCTGTTTACAAACAAACCCGCGTTTGCCTACACCAGGTATGGGCACTGCGCGTGCGCAGAAACCTAATTCGCGTGAAGTGAAGCGTCTGCGCATGTGCAGTACCGTCGACAGCGCCACCGCAGCTGCGTGACGTCAGGGACGCGTGTTCGTCTTATAGCATCCTCGATCATCCGCACCGGTGCGCACCGGTGCACGGAGGTGCGCCCCGTCGTCTTCGATCAAGTGCACCAGTGCGCACCGGACGTCCTCGATCAACGGGGCGCACCCTCCCGGTGCAGCTTTTCGTTGCCCCAACGCGCACCGAGAAAATCGACGGTGCGCCGGGGTGCAGTCCCATCAGGCATTGCGGCCAGGAGCGGGAATCGAGGAGATGGCGGGAATAGCAGACGCGCAGTCTGTCGAGGTGGCGACCTTGCGAAAACGAACACGCCTCGCATCTGCGCTCGATGAATTCCTCAGCTTTTCTGAGAGCGAGACGACGAGCTTCTTATCATCACCGCGGTTACCGGCGATTGCGGCGGTGGCAAGGAGCGCCCGATAGGTATGAACTTCGTGGAAAGCGTTGCGAGGTGTTTCGATGACACCGAGGTACGGCCATTATGTGGTGGTTCTCTTTCTCGAACCAACAATGATGGGCAGCATATACCTGTGAAATTGTCACCCGCTTCGTGACCCCACCGACAATCACGTCCACGATGTTTATTCGTGTGGGACCGCCAAATCCGCGAGTAAAAAAAACAGGAGAAATTGACAGCAGACGGGAACCGCGCGCGGACCTACGCAAGAAAAAACAAACAACATGCGAGGTGACGCATGGTGGAGCTCGCCGCGGTGCACCGCCGCGGCGCAGTTTGTCTTCGATGTCGCACCGACTTCGTGCTGCACGACCGAGGAGCGCTGTGCACCGTCCAGGTTTCAGAGCGATTCCGGTGCGAGTTGATCGAAGATGCTATTATAGACGAACACGCGTCCCTGACGTCACGCAGCTGCGGTGGCGTATCAGATCAGGGACGGATCCAGGACTCCGTTTTTGGGGGGGGGGGGGGGGGGGGGGGGCGGAAAATTTGTAAGGATACTATTCTCCCATTCGACGAAGTGGTTCTCCCAGTTCAGAGTACAAGTGTGCCTGCTATGGTGCGACCTACTCTATTTTGAAGCCGCGTCCTTGAGTATACCGAGCCTTCTACCACCTGGCTGGCCGGTAATAGGTTTTATTTGCGGGGGGGGGGGGGGGGGTCTACCCATGTCAAATCACCCTCCGAGAAGGGGGGAGGGGGGGGTCGACTTAGTTTGGGGGGGGGGGCACCGCCCCCGTTGCCCCCCCTCCACTTCGGATCCGCCCCTATATCAGGTACCATCCAGATTACACGTGATTCTAACCGGAGACGACGGACGACGAAGGGGACAAGGGACAAACACGTATGTATACACACGTCTCTATTGAGACGTGTGTGTTTGATTTTTGTCTCCTTGGTCGTCCGTCGTCTCCGGTTAGAACAATGTCTAAGGTTAACCAGCTCTCCTCTTTTGTTAACCTTGTCTTCAACCATCCAGATGTGTCTTTTGTTTTTTTAATTCACGTGTTTCTTTATGATGTAAAATTAATGCGCGGATTGCTGGTCGGATGCGGTTCGGATGTTCACGGATCATGGAGTTCGGATGCGGATACAAGGTCTGCGGATGCGGATCGAATGCAGATGATCAAACTGTTATCCACGCGAGGCTCTATACTCATGGGCTTTTATGGCCGGCAATCTCGATGGCGATGAATGCACGTTACATAGCACCGTCGAAGCTCGCCGTTAGCTAGCGCTCAGGAGCCACGGACTTAACTATGGCCGGCAGCGAATGCCGCCTATAATTTCGTGACTTCGTGCTCTCTCGAGAGCTCGTCTTTTTGTATATGCAGTATATGCGACAGTTTTTGAGAGTCGGCAACTATATCAGTATTCAATTCAAAGGGAGGCAAAAAGGTAGGTTCGTCAACCTTCGCTTTCTGGAACGGAAAAGAGAGTCGGGGATGACGTCGCGATGACGTCGCGTTTAGGCGTCGCGGGAGAGGGAAGCGAGGGTCAAGTCCGAAGGGGGCGGGGACGAGGTCAAGGCTCCGTTGGCGGTTACCGATGCTCGTTTGAGGTCGCCATTCGGAATGGTATCAGTAGGCCGATCCAGCTGTGCGTCTGCCGCACTTGCCGCCGCTGCGGGGAGTCGGCCCCGGCGCGCCACCAACACAACTGAAAAAGCGCGCGGCCCGCATAGTCTAATTTCCGAGATCTCGGTGCCCGCCTCCGAGAGTCGGAGCAATACCACCTACCGGAGGTAAGGCCTGCGTGACGTCATCGTTAGTGGATCCCGCTCCAAGGCACGCTGAAGCTCGACGAGAACATTTGAAAGGGAATGTCTAGACTTTGCTCGTTCAGTGACCTCTCAGTGCCGAAGAAACTGAGAAGTAACGACAAAAGTAACGTTGTTACTCTCGTCGTAACCTGAAAAAACGTAGAACCACAATTACAAGTTAAATATAAAAAAAATGTCGCGCGCCACAGTTAAACGTAGCTAAAAAGGTAACGTATCACAATAACCGGTACCTATTAACTCGTTACTACCCAATACTGCAAAGAGGTCTTGGTCGGCCTCTTCGGCCTCTGCGAATGCGGCGCAGGTGCTCGGTGGTGCGGAAAATCCCCTCTCGCAAGGGCCACTGGCTCCGAGTCGGCAGAGAATGACAACAATTTGGAAGATCATGCACCCCGTTTTAGGATCGCTATGTGCGCGTTTGGACAATATCTCTTCTGTGCGCGGTGGGGGCAATCGGTGGCGGTGTGCGCACATCACAGTTCGGAGCCTGTGTGAAGCGAAGGCTCGTGCTGCCGAGGTCGGGAATCCTGGGCCCCACTTCTGCCTCGTTCGACCTGGTGGAGCACCGTACCGGCGTGTGGTCGTGTATCACTACTGCAGGATGACCGAATCATCTCCAAACACACGTGAAGTATGTGTCGAAGTACCTTTGCTTCGTACACGTCCGCAGACAGTTTTTGTATTATTAATATTGCCGCGAGCGCAGCAAACTAAGTAGGCAGCGCGCTCGTGGCCTAACGGTTATCGCGCGCGCCTTCCACGCAGAAAGCCCAGGGTTCGAACCCTGGAGCGCCGCATCTTTTATTTATTCTTCCAATTTAGATTTCTGGTAATTTCGAGAACCGTGTTGCTCGTTCTAGGTTAGAATGTTCTGCGCGCCGAATGTTCCAGGCCGAATGTTCCAGAAGCCCACGCGTGCACAAAAGGCGCTCCGCGTAACCAGCCGGACTCAGTCTCGCCCCAGCGTTCGACTCTGCGCTTACGCCGACTTCGACGCCCGCGACGCTCTATTGTTATCTTCTGTTTCCTTCTTCATTTTTGGGCACAAGTTCGCCCCATTAAACGTTTAGTTTCGTCAGTTATTCGCCGCCTCATCACTTGTCCTCCGTGACAATATGTAACGTCATACAAGGAAGGCCTCAGTCAGTATCTGCAGGCTGTCTTTTGTGTGCTGTATTCGCACCGCGACGACTTTAAAGGGGCGATGCAACAATTTGCGCAAATACCGCTTAGAACAGATCCCTGACGTTAATGACCTGTGAAATACCCGTTCGTGTTTCACCACACGCAATTGAAGTCGCAGAAAAAATTAAAGAATATCGAGCAGAGTTCACCCCCTCAACTCGCAGCCAGAACAGGCGGCCACGTGATCTGGAGCCGATTATATGCCGCCAATGTTGATCATAGCACGCGCTGGGGTTGACAAGGCTCAGGACACGCTGAGTTCCAGACATTGCCATGGTTCGGCTGTGGTCGTCATTGCAGCGATTGGACACAGGACACTACCCGAATGCTTCTCGAGCTATCGATTATCACGAGCCCAAATCGAGTGTCCACGCCATGCTCGGGTCCAGAGCCGCATTCAAATATCGTCACTGGGCGGTACTGCTACCGCCCAGCTACGTCATCAGGTTTTGCGAAGGAGAGATTGAATGAAAACACTCGGTTTTGCCCTCGAAATTGCAGCGCAACAAAGGAGTTTCTTGATCAGTGGCGTTGCGTGCGAGTATCCTTGAGTCCCACTAGTGCCAGTAAGCTCGTGTAAAGTGAAAAACATTCCAATTGAATATCATTGCACCGCCCCTTTAGGGTCCCAGGCTAGTAGTAACTGCACTGGCTAAAAGCTTAAAGGGGTACGGAAACGAAATGACGTGAGCGCGAGATGTCTACCCCTAGCTTCAAAGTCTGCCAGCGAGAAACGCAATGCGTATCGCGCTCGTGACGTCAATAGTTCTCGCACGCTCAAGGGTACTCTAGTTGCGAGCCTTGCCGCTTGGTGGCGTAAACGCGTGACAATCTCGTCTAGTAGTAACATCCGAGGACTGTACGCCCTATGGCCTATTTCATAGCTTGCCAGTATCATCATTTGGGGCCATGCATGCCGGTATTTTATGCGCCACGAGCGTTCGCTTCGACGTGTTAGTTTCACACCACAGAATGAGTGGCTCGAGGAAACCAGAGAGTAGAAATAACCGTCAGTACCGAGCAATGCCGTATAGTTGGCCTGACAGAGGTCCCCGCATCCTCAGATCAAGCGCCTACCTAACGTCTGCCAAGAATGGCGATCTCGGTGGTGTGCAATGCACGTTGCAGAAGCACTGTGGAACTGAGACTGGAGCCAATCCCACAAGAGCTCGAGGCCGCTTCTTTAAGGTCCGCAGAACGATTGAGCGCTCGCCGTAGAAATGCATGTCTCAAAGCCAGGAGCGCGGGCTTGCTCGCGCTTGTATTAGCGGCGAGAAGTTTTGGTGGCGCACTCCTGTGGTTCCCCCTTGTGACGTCATTACCTTGCAAACAACAAGTTAGATGGTGTTTGTTATTAGCATGGTGGAAGCTTGAAATCATTGCGCTCTCAAAGGAACACTGCCAACACCGTCAAAATTAAAGTTCTTTCATTCCTCTTATTTCCGTCGATGATAAATCCCCTTTCCGACGTCATAGTCAGCGTTCGGCCAATCGTGGAAGGCCGACCACAGCGACGCTTTCGGTCGCGCACGGGGCTATACTTCGTCTCACCTTAGCACGGACTATTGTTAGCCGCGCATGCTAAACGCGCGAGCTATTTGCTTTGTGTGAAGCCTCGGTGGCTGCACGAGCGCTCGTGCAGCGAGTGCTTCAGTCAAGGCAGTCAATGCTACCCGCTCGCGCTTGCACAGCCTTCGCAGTTAGTCCATGCTAAGGTGAGACGATGTATAATAATAGCTTTGGCCGCAGTCTAGGCTTATGAGCGTTCTCCGCCAAATCCCATTCACGACTATACTTCGTTTCAGCTTAATCCAGACGCAGCCGATGCTACAGGCGTGAGCATGTGGCCCTGAACAGTGCTTGCACTGCACGAGCGCGCGTGCTTGGCAGGGACGCTGAAAGCCCGGAGCTCGCGCTTGTAGCATCAGCTGCGTCTGGACCTAAGCTGAAACGAAGTATAAGTAACTCCGCGAGAGAGCCATATTGCCGTGAACTGGTGCTGCTTCTTAGTAACTCATGACGTGACGGCATTCCAACGGAACTTCACAGACCGCCACCGGACTCAATTTTGAAATCTGTTCATTCTTTTTAAAATTAGTTTTCTTGAATTCCCTGCCTGAATCCCAGAAAAATTAGTCTAGGCTAGTGTTTCTGGGCGGCCGGCACAACATGGAATCACATCTATACAAAGAAATAAAAGCGCAAACATTTTGTTTCTGTAGCCTTTTAAACCATGGGGCCGACCGTATACGCTGTCTAAACACGAACATCTAATTTCCTTCGCTTTTTGTTTTTCTCCTTGCGCGAGTCCTGGCACGAGGCTCTCGGATGACCGAGAATGTGGACTGTTTACAAATGGGCGAACTGTAACGTAACTAAAACAAAACAAACCGAAAAAAAAGTTCCACGATGACCAATTGCTCGGGTCTGCAGACGCGCCGCCAGGTCTGTCTCCGCGATCCTTGTCCCTGCTTCTTCCGGTGCGGGCAGCTTCCCGAAGAGCTCTCGGTGGGCGGCTAAACGGTCTTCAAGAAGCCCACGCGGCCGTGTATAAAGACGCTGGAGGTCGCCGGACCGCTCCGAGACAACCACCTTGCGCGCCAGCTGACCAGGTGAGATATGCGCGAGGCTCAAATTGCGTCCAAGTCAAAAACATATTTAATAGCCCGATTCAAAGGTGCGATTTTATTTGCAATTTCGCAGCTGCGACGTTGAAGGCTACAGCTCCCAGGTATACGCTTTTTTTCCCCCACGAGCGACGTTGCAATTACGAAATTGCAGGCAAAATCGCATCGTGTAACTCGGCCATTATTGTATAATAAACGCCTAGGGTGTATACGTTGTGACGTCAATCTGCATCTATCTTTGAATATATGTGTCACTTCCTTTAGTCACTCCACGAGATCAATTTGGTTAGCGCGATGGGGAGTTGACTTTCATGAAACCCTTGGGTTTTCCTTGTTCCAGGATTTGGGAGCATAGGGTGGAGTGTAACATAGACCGATAGTTCATTATAACTAGGTCAGCCTGAAACCTTAGTTGCTAGAGATTTTTTTTTTTTCAGAACTTTTGTTTGGGGAAAATGGCCCGAACACTCTGGATGGCCTTCTTGTGCCTGGTCGCGATGACAAGTGCAACCAAGCCGAATCAAGGCTCTACCGGCACTGCAGTTTCCAACTACGTCGCTCGGGTAATCGTCCGTTTATTATCACTCCGAATGTTTTTATTGTTCTGTCTGAGAACGTCGTCTCGTAGCGACGAATCATGGTAGCTGTGGTTGGCAACAGCCGAGAAGAGTCAGTAAATTCTTGGATCTTTGGGCAAGCTTTTTCCGTAACACAAATTTTTGTAAAGCATATTCCTTGTTCGTTTGTTTTTTCTTCAGCTTCTGTCAAAGGTTTTCATTCTTGATAAATGAAATGAAAAAGATGACTAGCGTTTTGAAGCTTGCAAACTTTCTAATAAGCGTATATTCTAAGTAAACTCGGCGTATTTATTCTGCAAAAAGGTGGGTTTAGCGCCTGGAATCAGGGAAAACAAGAATATCGCTAAAGCAAAACTGCACTTGTGCACATATTCAAGAGGATGCACACCAGGGGGGCTATGTTGCGCTTTTTGGACTCCCTGGAGACTTGGAAGAAGGAAGTGACGTCAACGACTAGAGCAAACGCAGATTGGATGTTGACAGAAGAAAACAAAATCAACATCCAATCTGCATTTGCTGCGTTGTTGACGTCACTTCCCTCTCCCTAGTCTCCTGGGAGTCCAAAAAGCGCAACATAGCCCCCCAGTACAAAATATTTAAATGGCGAGCCGACTTCGGCGGACATTGAAAGAAAATCCGCTCCTACACCTGACGGGAAAAAAAAAAGCGTAATCGTCCGGGACCCGACCAGTTTTTTTCCAATATCATTATTAGCAGGGTCTGTTGATTGTTAATTAGTAACAAGACATCATTGCAAAGGAAAAGGATCATAAAGCCAGCGAACCATTGTTTCGTGCATATGTTGTCGTCATTGTCGTCACGGTCGTTGTCGTTGTTATTTTTGGCGTTGTTTTTGTTATCCGAAACGCCTGTGCTTAGACATTGCCTACCCATAAAGGGGTGTTCAAACAGGACACTACAACACGCACGACTCCGACAAATCGTGAAAATTGAAGCGGACGCCTCACGCTTCAATTTTCACGATTTGTCGGAGTCGTGCGTTTTGTAGTGTCCTGTTTGGACACCCTTTAACCAGGAAAAAACCGCTATCGCCCGTATCTGCGGGCGAGTAGAGTTTCGCTAAATCGAAGAGGACGGAGGGTTGGTTGACTAGAGTTTTATGGTGCGAGAGCTGCTAGGGTCAAAACGCGCCATGTGCATAAATTATTGGGAGAGAAAAGGTTAAAGCGTAAACAGGGGTGTATAGTAGCTGGTGTTGTAATAAGACTATGACCATTAGCCTATGGTCCAGTTCCGCGCATAGATAAAAATTATAATTATAGTTTTTTTGGTGCAATAACAACCCGTGGCCACACATTATTTTATATTATGCTAGAAGGGAACGTGGATGGAGGAGGGTGCACGTCTTCCCTGAAGCACTGCTCTATACATCATACATGAGGCACTGTGTCCTCTGCCGACATGATGACATGTATCTGCGGACGTGCCTCAAGCATACTCGAAGCACTTTTACGTCAAGGTCAGACATGCGTATGACGTGTCTGTAGGCAGTTTTTATATGACCAGTGTCGCCGTCATCCAAGGAAGCGTCTCAGACAGTGTCTACAGACTGTCTTTTCTATGATGACCGCGGCTTGAAACCACAGTCGCGTCTGCGAGCAGACTGTGCCTGGTGAGATGCATAAGCTGTGAGCACGGTGACTCCGGAAATTCAACCAGAGGTTATCCGCCGTTGTAGGACTGGAGTATCCCGTACGAGCCGATCCCGTCGGCGGTTGTCCGCCAGGGCACCTCGGCCTTCGTGCGGGTGGCCCTAGCCAAGGTCACGGGACTTCTGGCGGCCGTGGGCGCGGGCTTCCTGCTCTACAACGGGCTGCTGGCAAGTCAGGGAGAGCGGCCGCTGTCGCGCTTCCCGGGGCCCCTGTACCAGACCGGCTGGGACGAGCGCTGGCCGGGCCTGGTATTCAAGAGGCGTCAAGGCAGCGCCTCCAACGGGTGAGGGTGCTATTGTTCTTTCTACAAAAGAATGCGACGACAGCGTCATTAGAACGACTAATCTCACCCTTGCGGTCTGTATACAATCAAGACTGGTGGCAGCTGTTAACATCCGTTTGCTCTACTGACGGCTAGCTCCAGGTCAACTCAGTTGGTGCTCATCTATAGTCTTGGAGTGGTCCCGGGATTGATTCCTAGCAGGCAGAGTTCTTCAGCGGTCACCGGTCGCGTATACAGGGTGCGAGTTGCAGCCAATTTATTTTTGGGACGACAGTATTTGCCCTTGTAATTGCCACCTAAGCTCCCGCAGATGTTGCGATTTACACGTCGAAGCATTGGGACCCGGATGAGAAAGAGAAGCGTCTGAAAAATGCACCGTCTGATTAGTCTGATCACAAATGCAGAGAGGGCACTGTAATTGTGCTCACTTATTTCACGCCACGCTTTTCTGCCAAGAATTTACTATTGAAACATTTATTTCTGTACCCCGATGCTGCCCTCTTAATTACGGTTCATGATTGAGGTCACTGGTAAATTGATGGTGCTCATTTCGTTCAATGAGTGACTGCGCTAATAGCTCTATGTACGTGTTTGCTATTTAGAATATCGCACGTGCCGGCACATGTAAGGTTTTGAAAACTCATATGCAGTGGCACGACGTAAAATCGTACCTTTATGGCCTTTCTGACTTCTGCGCCATGGAACTTTTATCGTCACCCTTATTACCGCAACGCCGACTATTCGATGGTCAGTATCAACGCACTGTTCAAACATATGTCTGTCACTGAAGGTTTTAATCTTGATGAAAGTACTGGTCTTTTCAAAGAAACACGTATACACGAGGTATTTGTCCAGCGTTTTCAAAAGCCGGGCAACATAGTGGTTTCTAGCTCGTGCCCGCGCAGTGAATCACAGACACTGCCGTGCAGCAGTCCTGGAGCGATCTCCTGGACCGGCGGTGGCAACGTGCATCGGTTGCTCCGAACGCTGGCCGCCGTGAACTATCCGGAGCAGTTGTTCCAAGTGCTGCACGTGTACGACAAGACATGCAAGCAGAAGGTCGTCTGCGAAGTCCACCAGTTCCTAGCCTCAAAGGGTTCCGCAGGATTCTTGCTAGCCCTGCTCAGGTACGAGCGCCACATGTAGTGATACGTTTTGTAGGTGAGCGAGAGTTTCACTATCGTCATTCTCATTCCGGCTCTAACCTGCAGCATCTGAAGTACTATAGTTGGTGACAGGTGAAGAGTTCAGGGGAAGCTCCTCCCACCCCTTTCCGCTTTAGCAGACTGAAGGGTGGGGAGAAGCTCGCCCCCTCTCCAGCGTTCGCTCTGCTAAAGTGAAAGGAGGTGGGAGAGTGAAAGTTAAAGGAGGTGGTAGAGAAAGTGCTCCTCCCCCTTCTCAATCAAAAGTTGTGGTCAAAAAGCGCCGAAGCGCATGAGACGACCGGGGCAGACGAAACTGAAAAAAAAAAAAAACGAACTTCAAACGTGTTTGCCCAAGCACGAAGCAGCCAACGATGCATCTCTCTATCTGTTTTATTAAAGTTAAATAAAATAGAGATGAAGCATGCCGCGTTTTTTTTTATTTTCTGTTTTGTTTAGTTAATACGTACGCATAACGACGCATGACGTCTGAAAATTACGCGAGTGTTCTATCCGTCGGGGTGATTTTGTCTCGAGAGAATTATAAACTTCCAGCGCTGTCAGTTTCTTCAATATTCTAAAAAAAAAGAAAAAAAAAAACGACTCAGCAGTTAAGTGAGCTGCGTGGCAAAATTACTAAGTGTTTTGTTCAGTGCATGCTGTCTTTGTTTTTCTGAAAAAAAAAAAAAAAGATAAAGTATATTTGTGAGTAGGTATATATTTTATGGTTCATTTAGTTGTTGCCGGTTGTTCACGTAACCGTTAAATAAGATAACTCGTACACGATGTACAGCTTTGTCAACACTGTCGTAAATAAGACCGATCGTTACCTATAGTGGCTCTCACCTCAAGGAGGCAACCACCTCTCGTTCGCTCTGCTAAAGTGCAAAAAGGGTGGGAGGAGCTGCACTTTAGACTTAACCTGTCTCCCACTCTAAGGTACTGCGTTCGTTCTCCACGCTTGTGCGCACCCAGCCCACAGGTCCCCGGGATGTCCAAGTATCGAGGCGCCAGCGCGAAGGGACTGCGCAACGAGAACTGCGCGTTCGCCTTCCGAGGTTGCCCGGACTCTCTGGGACAGAGGCTGCTCAAGATCATCGGCCTGCGCTGAGCAACGAGGGGTGACTTGCAGGAACGCCGATCGGAGACTCCGGGCTCGAAGACTGGCTGCGCTCGATGTTCTGTGGGACACTTTCCGCGGCTGACTGCAAAGCAGGCATGCATATCGCCATAGCCTCGTCTATACTCACAAAGCCTGACTGTTCGACGACAGAGCCATAGACTGCCCGGTCGGAAATTTGGAGCGCGAGGATCTGGTAGCACAGAGCATCAAAGAGCCATTTCTCGGGGAGCTTTTGCAGCGGCGAAGGCCCGAAACACACTTGTTCGCTCGGGAGAAGTGTGTTGCGGCGTCTCGCCGCAGCGGGGCGCCAGTCACGTGGCTCTCCGGTAAATGCTGAAACTAGACAACATAATTCAAAGCAGACTTCCTGCAGCGACAAAGAGTTGGAAATAGTTGCTGAAAGAATAGAGGAAGCAGTTTCAGGGCAACGGTATACAGATTGGACCTATGAGAGCCTAACTGGGCTTTTTGTTCTGGAACTAGACAAAGTTCAGAGTAAACGAAAGGGGAAGCGAAGACATAGACAAAAAAGCTGGTGGGACAAAGAAGTGAAGCAAGCGATACAAAAACGTCAGGAAGCCTCTAGAGAACACAGGCATTCCAAGCGTAGTGGGGAGTCGGAAACGGAAGTAAAAAGAAGATGGGACACTTTTATAACATGTCGCCGAGAGGCATCCAGTTTGATCAATGCGAAAATTCAGAGAAAGGGTGAAGAATGGATGAGTAATGTAAGCAAGAAAGATAGAAACGCAGCCAAGAAGTTTTGGGAGCACTTGAACTCACTCAGTGAAACGACGCAAGCTAGACAGAGGTTCATACTCTCGCATCAGGGAGATCAATTAGAGGGAGATGATGCGATACGATATATAGGAGCAGTGATGGAGGAGAAATTTCGGGAACGGGTACATGTGGAAGATAGGAGAACCAAAGGCAGTATCAGTCCAGCTTTTGACATCGCGGATTTTGGACAAAGAGAATGGGAAAAGGCGGAACGAAGAGTCCCTAGTGGCACGTCGACAGGCACAGATGGTATCCCAATCAAGCTGGTGAAGACTTTGGGTCCTAAATCTAAGGCAAAACTAAGGGAGGTAGTGAGCACTATATGGTAACAAAAGGAAATATTCCAGATGAATGGAGGCTTAGTAGGATGAGTATGATATATAAGGGAAAGGGAGATAAGTCTGACATTAGGAATTATCGTCCCATAACCGTGACACCAGTTATTTACAGGTTGGTAATGCAGATTATAAAGAACAGACTGGAGGAATGGGTAGATTGCGAGGGCATACTGGGTGAGTTGCAGAACGGGTTTCGGAAACAAAGAAGGTTGGAAGACAATATATTTTCTCTAACACAGTGTATAGAAATAGCGCAAAAAGAAAACAGACAGCTCTGGCTGGCATTTCTGGATATCAAGGGTGCCTATGACAATGTGAACCAAAAAACTCTGTGGGACATAGTGGAGAGCTTAAACCTAGATGAAGGACTAACAGCAATATTAAGGAACATTTACAAAGATAATAAGGTGATTATAACATGGGGAGGAAAGGCAACGGGGAAAATAGAGATAGGACGAGGCCTTAGGCAGGGGTGCCCGTTATCGCCTTTGCTGTTTATGTTGTATCTGAGAGGATTGGAGGATAGACTAGAGAAGAGTGGGCTTGGATTTGACCTTTCGTACAGTAAGCTAGGCCAAACAATTCAGCAATCCTTACCGGGACTGATATATGCGGATGATATCGTACTAATGGCTAACAACAGGATAGATTTGCAGGAATTAATGAGCATCTGTGGTAGGGAAGGAGAGGAATTAGGTTTAGAATTCAGTAGTGAAAAATCAGCAGTCATGATTTTTAACAATGATGATGTTGAGAGACTGAAGATACAGAATATTACAGTTGAGAGAGCTAGTAAATACAAGTATCTAGGAGTATGGATATGTGGTGGTGCAGAATATCTCAGTGAGCATGAAAAGTATATAATAGGTAAGGGCAACAGAAATGCGGCTGTAATGAAAAATAGAGCACTTTGGAATTACAACAGGTATGAGGTGGTGAGAGAGATTTGGAAAGGGGTCATGGTGCCTGGCTTGACTTTTGGAAACGCAGTGCTATGCATGAAATCCGAAGTGCATGCAAGACTAGAAATAAAACAGCGTGGAGTAGGTAGGCTGGCTTTGGGGGCACATTGCAAAACACCAAACCAGGGAGTACAAGGAGACATGGGATGGGCGTCATTTGAGGGAAGGGAAGCTGTGAGCAAGATAGAATTTGAGGATCGGTTGAGGCAAATGGGTGGGGAGCAATGGGCACGAAAGGTTTTCAGCTATTTATACATGAGGAGTATAGACACAAAATGGAGACAGCGCACTAGGAAATTAAGAGGAAAGTTTTTAGGCTATAGTGGGGTTACGGAAGAGCAGGTCTCAGTTAAGAAGAAAGTTAAGGCCACAGAAAGAGATCGATGGCTAGAGGGAATGCAGACAAAGAAGGCTCTGGAAGGCTATAGATTAAACAAAACAGTTATTGCCAAAGAAAGCATCTATGACAATTCTAGGGGAAGCTCATTGTTGTTTGAGGCAAGGACAGGTGTTTTGCGAACCAGAACATACAGAGCGAAGTACCAGGAAATGGACACAGTGTGCGCTGCTTGTGGAGAGGAGGACGAGACGGCTGAGCACTTGATACTCTACTGTAAAGGGCTTCACCCTATGCATACCGAAGACAACATAGATTTAATAAGGTCATTGGGTTTTAGAGACAGCGAAGGAAAAGTGGATTTCAAGACAGTAGAGATTACCAAGCAAAGATTAAGTGAATGGTGGCAGAAAGCGAGAGAAAACTAGGCATTTTCTTATTAACTGATGGCAAGGGGGATTTATAGCCTCACTTTCTTTTCAGTACGGAGTGAATATAGTTTTCACATTTAAATATTGCTAAGCTTAAAGGGTAAGACAAAATGGCTAGGTGGCGTAAGCTACCGCCCGATCCAAAGGGCTCAGCCGTATTCATCCATCCATCCATCCATCCTCTCATCCGTTGTCTGCCGCTCCACCTTTTCCAATTCGGCGGTCGCTTCTCGTGGCGATCTGCCAGGCTTTGTGTGTATAGTATAGAGGAGGCTATGATATCGCTCGATAATAAAGAGTTTAGTAGATGGTTCCGATTACTCCGATAACGATATCCGATACTCCGCTGTCGCCTTTGCGCATGCGTAGTATCGTTATCAGGGGTATCGGAGGTATCGGAATGACAACTCCAATATTGCAGAAATCTGCGCAAAGCGGTGCGCAAAAGTGCCTTTTTCGTGCTCAGCAAGCATAGGCTGTCAGGTTTTTGAAACTCTTGCTATTTGAGGTTGCAACATAACGTACACCGTATGCATGTATGTATTTTTAGATGTGCACGCCGTTCTGCGGTGTTCCGCCTTCGACGAAGCGGGTAATTCGAAAACTGTCTTCTGTTGCATGCATTGATCGTAGTCAGTCTTTTTATTAGCAATAAATTTCAGATTAACGCGAATTTTTTTTCTTTGCCTACGAACGACGCATCTCTCAACTTCCGAGGGACGCCCTTTGAAATAAATTGGGTTTAAGTATCAACGGGCTGCCAACATCGCTCACTGTCATATCCGAAAGCAGCTTTCTGGTTGTTCGAGCAGTTTGAAGCAGTGTGTCGCTTGTTGACGAAGACGTTCATTAGTCATCGATCGGTGACTCCCACGGCTATGAAAAGTTGTCAAAAAGGTGTATTTGACCTGTCTACAGGCGAGCAGAGTTTGTTGCTTGATTACAATCGGATATTTAAAGGGAGCGGGCCGTACGTTAATTTCAGCCCAAGATCTTGGTCATGGTACGTCTGAAAGATATACCCTGGCGTTTTGATGGCCCAGCGACCGGTAGACTGTCGCTGAACCCCCGTGCTGCGCAACGCCAGACATGTCTTGATTAGTGATTGTGGAGGGCACCCCCTGTGATTAGGAAAAATACATTTGTACTTGGCTAAACTTGGCCTCATCACATGCCCAAACGACGCCGGTCAGGCCAGGCTTGACACCGACTTTACCGACGTACAAAGCCTCCAGACGTGCATGGCTGACTGGCCGGACGAGGAACGCTCCAGACATAAACAGACTTTGCCTCTCAAATTATTTTTGCTTCTACGGTCCGTACCGGAAGCGTTCCGGAACTGGTCATTTAGAAGATGAGAGCCGATCGACGCGTTCGTCCGAAGGTGCTGCCGTTCCGTCGGCTCCGATGACGTACCGAGAGACCCGGAGCGAGCACGTCCTCCCCTGAGTCCCAAGAAGGCGCGTCCTCCTCCCCGTCGCCTCGGCCCAGCTAGAAGACAAGGCCTGCGCATGGCGTCATCGTTAGTGGATTCCCGACCCAAGACACGCTGAAGCTGGAGCAGAGTGGCAGCAGAGCGGCAGATGCGTCCCCCTTGGCGTCGCCGCCTGCTGAGTGACGCGCTCGTTGTGAGACACCCCAAGACGCGCTGTCGGCGACGCTGACGCGGACGTCGCTGCCCGGATCCACTAGTGATGACGTCTCGGGGGGAAAGGCCTTCTACTTGGTATTGGCCCACCGCGGTGCCTCCGAAACGGGACCGAGGAGGCTGGCCGCCCGATCGGCGGGGGGCAGGCCGCAGATCCGGGAAGCGATGGCGGTGCCCCGAGGGCGTCGCCATTAGCATAGCGCGTAACGGGACAGCCGGGGAAGCCCCCAGCTGTCGGGGTCAGGCGGGCGACGCTGCCGGCCGCCTCCCAATCCAGTTTGGCTGCGCGGCTTGCAAGGGCGACGCGCCAGGAGTGTCGCAGGACCCGCACAAGGGCGGCTGCTCGCCGCTGCCATGCTTGCCCGACGGCTGTGCCCGGCCGCCGCCTCCCTGCTGGCTGCGGTCGCCGTCTCGGCCGCGGTCTGGACCCTCGTCGGCTCGGAACCGCTGCCCGGTGAGATAAGCACCCTCTCTCTCTCTCTCTTTCTGTATCGTCGTGTCATGATGTCCAGACCTTCAGTCTTCGCGACTTTCAGCGATGGTAGTACCGCGGTGTGAGAATTGCGCTCCCTGGAGTCTGGATGATCGGCTTTAGAATGAAGGTGCTTGCTGGCACCTGGTTGACCAGGAAGTATAAGTGGCTCTTATATTGCTCGTATTTCACCAAATTAGAATTACTTACGCCTCGCAGACCCAGCTTAGTACAGCTCTTCTGCGACAGTCATCCAGATAACAGCCATTTTGATAAGAACTAGGACGCCCCCTATAGACCGTGAAAGCTACGGACACGTCTAGAGGGGACAGTGTCGTGCCCTCAACTTACTTTTCTTTTTATACCCGGCATAGGAACAAAATTTTCAACTGGATACTACGCAAAGTTCGAGGCAACATCGCGAAATGTATGTTTAAACGTTGTTTAAATTTCGAGAAATGAGCCTGAGACATTAGAATACCAGCAAGAGCCTGAAAAAGGCTGCTCTTGGATGCGTCAAAGTGGCGGTCGTGACTCGCGCCACCTCCCTACACGTTTTCATGCCACCATTGTCTACGCGTATGCTTTTCTTTAAATGCGATGACGCGATATTTTGGAGACACGCGTGATGTACGTTTAAAAGCTCCAGCTCTCTAGGCGTTTTGACGCTACCATTGTCGTATACGCCTTTCCTTCCCACTTATGCTTTCATCGGACTCGATGCATCTTGTTTCTCCATCGCCCTGCAGAATTTCCTTCCGGGGCCATGTGTGCTTGCTAACCTTGCCATTCGTTTTGTTCATACTCCCTCGAGTATTTTTAGTTTGCAATGAAACGGGAAAAAAGAACCCTTGTTGGCGCCTAGGGCGCGTTTAAGGCTATGCGACGAGAAACTCAGGGAGAGGGGAAGACGAAAGCGGCGACGTCAGAACGCTGAGCTCAGGTTGGAATGATTAGTGGGTAGAGGCAAAGCTAGCTGCATTTGTCTCTACTCGATCAGAGTTCGAACGCGTTGCAATGCGAACGACAAACGGTTCCGTTCTGATATCGAACGTTTTCGAAGAGGGAGTAGGGACAAAGGCAGGTAGCTTTGTCTCTACCCTCTAATCATTCCAATCTGAGCTCAGCGTTTCGACGTAACCGCGCACTCTCGCCTCCTCCTCTCCCTCAGTTCCTCGTCGCGTTGAGTCAACGCGTCTGCGAGCAACATCGAAGTCTATATACGCGGAGAGAAAGTCGTCTGCTTCTATCACAGGATTTGCGGTGACGTCAGAACGACGCCGAGCTCTGATTGGCTTTGATTGAAAGAATAGTGGGTAGACTTCAAAGCTGGACGCCTCGAGGTCTACCCCCTATTATTTCTTTCAATCAGCCAATAAGAGCTCGGCGTTCTGGCATCATCGCAACCCTTGTGCAAGAAGCAGACGAACTTGCGCTCCACATTGAGCCAGTCGAGTCTTTCGGACAGAAGGGAGGCCACTCTGCTTAGCGATTAACCGTATTCGATTCCTCTTGGGCACATGTCTTTACCGCGTCGATTTCTGTAAGCATCAAGTTAGCCACTTTTTGACAGGTGATAAGTAGATTTAATTAGCCGCGCTTTTGTGGACGATTTTTTTTTTCTTTTACATTTCAGAAGAATACGGCACAACTGGAACGATTTGAGTTAATATGGCAGCTACGTTTTATTGAGTGCGGGTTTGAGGGAGGCATTCAAGGGACGCCACATTGTTGGACGTTGTTGGCAGCGCGTGCTTGGAATTGGGAAGGATATATGTAGAACGGTTTAGCGGGCATTTCACCCAATCAGGATTACTGTTCTTGGCAAACAAGAAGTGCGAGCCAATTCTCGAGCATCCGCGGCGATTAACGACCAACAATAGAGTTTTAGTAGATCGTTCCGATGACTCCGATAACGATACCCGATATTCCGCTGCCGCCTTTGCGCATGCATCATATCGTTATCGGATATCGGTATCGGGAGTATCGGAGGTTTCGGAACGATCTACTAAAACTCTACTACTTTGGAACGATCTACTAAAAATTACAGGGCGTCCCGCGAATATTGAAGGAGAGTGATTTCCCGAAGAGGGAGCGTGATACCTTGCGCTGCAGAATCCAGGGATCCCCAGTTCGATCTCCACCCCTGGCCGTTTTGATCTGCATGAGCATCGTATCGGCGTGTGGTCGTGTAACCACAACTGCATGACGCACGTCGAAATTCCAGCGTATCAGTCGTACTGCACTCACCAAAATAGCGCAAATTTGATTTTGCCCTGCCACATGCACTCTTTTATGTAACTAAGCTGGTTTGTGGTTGAAGGAGGGACTGCAAAGTTCAAAATTAATCACCATTGTTTCGCTCTGCTCTTTGCCAAGTTAGACAGGAATTACGCAAAGTTGCTTGACCGTCTCCTCGCCTTAATGACGTGCGTGCATATTTAAATTGTGAAACATTTAACCACGTAGAGCATATACCTACGGCTGTTCCGAGGCATGTTAAGAATAAAAGGGGATTGTAGATTATGTTACGGCACGAGACTTCTTGCATTTTATTTCGTACACTGGACAAAATTGTTAGCGTAACGACATCGGCGCTTTTTTCCCCGAAAGGGTGCTTTGGGGTACACAGTTTTACCGCTTAGGTTAGTGTCCGAAATTAGCGATTTCTACACCACTAGTCGTCATAATAAAAATCTTCTCATAAAAAAAGAAGCGATTGCCTGTCAGCATTATTTGTGTTGTACTACGTGCAAAGTATTTAAGGCCCACTGTATTCTGGCTTTATGTATTATAGTAACATGAATCCTTCACAATGGACGAAACCAACTAGAGCCCCCCCCCCCCCCCCTTTTTTTTTTGGGGGGGGGGGTTATCTAATATTAAATATCACGCACCCACGCTACCAGAGGTGTTGGAGGAAGATAGAGGGAAAAAATAATACGCTACCAATACACTGCCTTTTTTTTTTTACTATTTTTGTATACAGTTTAGCCACTTGTGCTTCCGGGGGGATATCGCAGAATTCGTGGACATTTGAGTACGACAGTTGATTATTTTTTTTACCGATAATACATTTTGCTCGGGCGCCAATGAGAGCCGCAGGAAAACGAGATAATTTTCTGCACTCTTAACTGAGCGGTAATCAGGCGTGCCTATCGCTCTGGCGACCAGCAGACATCGGGAGACACGAGACAGGCACAGAATCTCTTCCGGATCGTAATGCGGATAAGTGTCGGGCAATTTATGCGCAGGAGCTGTGGCGGGGTCAGCACAGATAAATACTGAGTCCGATGATCCCCCTCCCTCCATGCCTCTTGGGCGACATGAGTGGCACCGGCAAACCAGTCGCTGGAAATGCCGCCGCCGCGACGCTTCTTGAGGTCGCCCGCTTCCTTACGAGACGGCATACATTTTTTTTCTCGTTCTTTGGCTCGGTTTTGCTCGGCCATTTCGAGCTTCCCGACCGCGCCCGTGTCACCCTGTCGCTAGGTCGGCTGCATGTTTAAGTCTGCAGCCTCCCAGGTGTGACCCCCACCAGCTGAGTAAGTCAACTCGCCACGCTGAGTCTATATACCCCTTATCCAGATAGAGTCAGCAGCGTAGGCTCGGAACAGCTCTACTGTAAAAATATTTGCGTACGGTTCGGCACACTCTTTTAGGCGCAGTTTCCAATGCCGATGTCCGCATTAATGCGACACTGGAAGGGCCGTGTGCACTCGAATTTAGACGTCATCTCTCTGCTGCGACTTGTCTTCGATGAAGGCGTCGGGGGCCAATCACTGGGTTTGCGTCGTCGTAGTGCGATGGTGATTGGTGAAGGAGGGAGTGAACAGGCTCCTCCTAATGAAGTGAAATATAGCGAGGCCGGAGAACCCAAATTTCTACGTCACATAAAGAGGCGAATACTGGGCAGGGATTGAAGTGCCATGTCAGTACACTGCTGGAGACTCGTCTCCAATCGGCGAGGACACCAGTTCCAGCCGAATGCCGACGCAGCGTTCGCGTCCAAGTCCCGCGTTCGCCTCTTTGGGTGACGTAAAATTTCAGCCCTCCGGCCTGGTTATCGGGAAATGTTGACAGGCTTTCGCTAGGATGGCGTTGAATAATCGCCGGTGCCGTGGGCAGCATATTTCCTTCCAACTTTTTGTCAGTCAGTTATACATCAAACATGTAGGAATGAATTGGCTTCCACCCGAAATGGAGCAAAGCTCGCACCCTCTAGGTGTCAGCTGAAAAAATCCTCCCGGGACCTCTCTGAGACTATGGCAGCGTTCCACCAGCTACCCTTGTACGAAGTTTCAATCGGAGCCCATCCAGCAGCCAGCCCGAATACCAGTACTCTCCCGTCAGGTCCAATGACCCCGCAAAAAGTGAGTCAACGAACGCTCGGCAGCTACAAGCAGCGCGGTCCGTTGACGGATGCAAGCGGCCTCGCCGCGCGTAAACCGATGCGGCCGCGATGACCGCATCCAGCGGCGAAGAAGGAGACGTCCCGCGCATCGAACGCCAGAGCGGTGCGGGATCTCCGAGACGGGTTCAGAGCCCGTTCACCCCGAACTTTCCCCGTCACCGAACACGATCTCGGTCGTGCGCGAAACCGAGCGGAGACAGCGCGCGTGACCGCGATCATCGCGGCCCAGCTTAGGCGCTAAGGCCACGACGGGCACGCTACAGCGCCTAGATTACACAGTGTTTCCAACTGTTCTATCAAGGTCACGTGCTTTACGGGCTTGGCCTTTTTTGGCTCGGCGACGTGCGCGGCCAAAAGCCTCGCTGTGGTTGATCTCCCACTAAAGCCCCTCCACCCATGCATGTGTTTGCGTTTGTCTTGCAAGTAGCAGCGTCAAATGCGCCAGTGCACGAGGCCCGTGTCTCGAGCGGCCCTTGGAAGCATATGGCGGCGCAGCACTGAAATGAGCGGCCCTTGGAAGCGAATGGCGGCGGAGCACCCACTCGTGGCACGTGTCTTGCGAGTTTCCGCAAGAATGGTTAGCGGCACTCCTAAAAAGCGCCTTTGTTAGGAGGCTTTCCCTTTCACTATTGGCTAAACGCTTACTGTGACGTCTTGAGTATGATGAATTATAGCTCGTTTAATAATAGAGATAAGGAGCAATGCCACAATGTCAAGTCTGACGGTGTTGGTTTAAGGACGCGATGTCTCAAGCTTCCTCCGTGCCTTTTTAACACACCGCCGAAATGGTCGATGGCAATTGATAATCCTGTTCATGACGTCACAGATACGAAGCATAAGAGAAGGAGCCACCGAAACATCTCGTCGCCGAGGCGCGAGGAGGGGAGGAAAGCGTTGGTCGTCTGGAAGCGTCTCTGCTTTCCGCCCGCCTTTCTCCTCGTCAAGCAACACAGCAACACACGCGCACTTGCGACCAATGTGCGCAGGGGGCATCCGCCATCAAATGGCAAACGCTCTGCGTGGTTTGGGTTGCTCCCTCCGTTAAATCTAGGCTCTCAAGGCCGCGTCGAGGACGTGAGCGACCCGCGACGACGGGAGAGTGCCCCCGCTGAGCGTGCCGAAGATGGAGATGACCGTCTGCGTCGTCGACACTCCTCACGCTGCGTTGCTGCGCCTCTTTGCTTCTTTTGATGACCGCGTACCGTTTGACTTGTGCCGTCACGGATCGCGTTCCAGGAGGGAAAGGATTCAAGTAGGATCTTCGGGACGAAGAGATGCGGGCAGTCACGAAAGGCGATCAAACAGAGCGCCTTTCTCCTTCGAGTGCCTTGTCTCCTTTACATATATGTAAAGGAGAATGCTGTTTTGGAACATGTGGGCCAAAGTATGAACGTGCGGGTATACACGGCACGGCTTCTTAGTGGCACAGAGAGAGCTACGTGACAGGGAGGCGGTTTAATTATTATTTTTTCTTCTTTATAGAGTATTTGGCGATGCATTCGAATGCTTACAGATATAACGAGTCTGAGATTTATTATTTGGAAAGTTAATTCCGAGGAGTCCGTCCTTTCGAAATAGATGCGGGAGGTTCCGTAAGGAGAACGGCAACAGAAAAGAACTGTTCAAACCTGCCATGACTTTCACGTCGTGGCTATAATCAAAGCCACAAGCCCCAAATATCGTTTCCAAAGTGCAATGTGCTGCGCGCCGCCAGAGTCGATCGTATCTGGGCAAGTCCAGACTCGTAATGTTGAGGCTCGATGGGTTCATGACGTGTTACTGTTAGTCTAAAGATTATACGACCGACGCGCGGATATGGCATCACCCCGCTGCGGTGGCGCGGCTGTCGGCATGGTGTCAGAGCCGTTTATACTGAGAAAGTTTGCCCTTCTTAAGGATATTTTGACAGTCTGGCAACCAAAGTAGCGTAGTCTAACAACCGGGGGATGACTACTTCCGTTCGCCATTTTGTGGCTTTGACTCGTAGGAATTTTATGCATATTCTCAGGAATAAAGGAGAGAAAGAAGTCACGCCATTTTGTGTTATCGCGAAATCCGCTGGTTCTAGCAAGCAACAAGCTCCGCCCATTGGTCAAGCTCTCTGCGTCTACACCAACGTTATTAGATTACCTCAGTTGTGAATCTCCCGCGGGACGGGGTACCCCTCCTTTCACTCACTTCAGTTCGCCTCCCGTCGATTGAAGCGCCATCTATAGGGTCTGCGCGTCAAAACAATGGTAGTCTTTAATAAAGCTTTTCAGAGAGGGCGCTGACTCTGTCCAGCTGCCCATTGCAAAGAGAAAAGCCACATCATCATGCGCATGCTCTTGGAGATGTGCAGTGAGGCTAAGAGCATAGTCTGGCGACGCTTTCGCCTCCTCGACGCTCATGTGGCAAACGAGGCCCATGAACCACGGGATCCCACAGTTAGAAACACAGAAATCTAGGCACACTGCTGCTTTCAATTAGCTGGGCGCGAATATATATATATATAGCCCGAGCATGTCTCACTCGCACGTTGCGCGCCGAGCGCCGCGTGCGAGTCCTTTTGCGCAGTGGTGGGCCGCAAAGCCCACAAGCTTCAGATAACTGGCAACGATGATTTTAAGCAAAACAGGGCTGCTCACCCTAAAGGCCGGTTCAGACACTTGCGTTTGAGTGCGTTTGACTGCATTGCGGCGAGAACCGAAAGCGAGTCACCGGCACATCTGTGCTTCGTATGAAGCGTGGAATCCAATTCGAGGAATCATCTTGGCACGCGACATAAGCAGCAGGGATGTCCTGGTGTCTCCCTGCCGCAGCGCAGTCAAACGCCGCAACTGTGTGAACCGGGCTTTACACGAAGCCACCCTGCTACAGTGTACTAGAATACGGGGTAGTCTTGGGACCGGAGCGGCTCGCGTGAGGCGTGTGGTGGGATTGCGATAGGTGTCGACACCGGCGCATAGGCAGTAGGGTCAGGGGAGACACTCACTTGATCGAATGACGTTTGAGCGAACGCCCACGTTTCACCGAATGACACTTTAGCGAATAGTCGGACGCCGCCAAGCGGCGTTTTCGGGTGGGCCAAATGGGTTTACATTTTTGTAATGAGCCGACACAGACTGTCGCCGCGAAGCGGCGTAAGGGCAGCGCGGCGGATGGGTTAACGCGCGCCCCCGTTATTCGCTAAAACGTCAATTCGCTCAAATGTCGCTGTTCGCTAAAATGTCATTCGCTCATGTGATATGAACCCCTTTCTGCTACCCTGTCGACTGCAGCGCCGCGATTTTCGTCTACACGCGCGCAGCCTCACAAGCTCCCATTGCCGAGCCGCGTCCGTCCGAGCGACTACGTGTGGCCGGAGCCAATCACACGCCGGCAATAGGTCACGCGATCTCGCCTGCACTTTTGTATCACTCCGCTGCTCAGTTGGTCGTCCGCGCCGCCCGCGCTCGCCGAGTATTTCGTCTGCTACGGGTGTATCAACGGTATCGTCTGCTACAGGTTTCAAAAAGTGCCCTTTCACGTTCTGAAATTTAGTCACAGAAGATGTCAGTACGTAGGCTGGCCGCTGCCGGTCTGTGTCCGAGCTTTCTACCTGTTCGGCATTTCGGCATAGTTTCGAGATGTAAGTACACATTGCAAGGTGCCCGATGACCCGGCCGTTGATGTTTCCTTGTATTGCCTGGATATACCAGGGCTCGAGGCGCAGTCCTTTCCACCAGTTTAGGGGTTAAAAGCGCTAAAAATGACGGACGAGTAAGAGACACACACCACAGAGCGCTACTTGCAACTGGTTTAATGTTGGAAAAACACACGTACCGCGAAACCAACAAGACACACCTCCGATTCAGTTCCAACCGCCGCTTATCACACTTCGTACACTTACACGGTGCATGATCGTAAAAACGATAACTCCGATTCAAACAAGGTTATCGATGGGGCACTTACACACGTACCTTCGTCACACTCGGAAATAAAAAAACGCTTCCGTTATCTCCCTTGTCTTTCTATTTTTGTTTCGTGCCAAGATAACGGTGTTGTCTAAATAGGGTAAACACTCACACCTATTACAATGCACCGCGAGATTGCCAGAGGGGGCTGACCTCAATGACAGGGCTTGTTCCCTCAGTCTTTCGTTCACGCATCGCGCCGACTGCCCCACGTATACCCTCCCACGAGACAGAGGAATTCTGTACACAACCCCCACCCTGCATCCTACGTATTTTGTTGCGTGCTTCTTCTGACAGATATCTGCCCGTGTGTCACCCCGTTCCACCCTCCCACATAGCTTGCTTAATTTCTGTGGAGCTGAAAAAAGAACCGAAATGCCATGCTTTTCCCAGTGGTGATACCATATACACATAACGTTAGCCATAACATCAAAAAGGTGGGGGAAAAGCATGGGTGGAACGGGGTGACACACGGGCAGATATCTGTCAGAAGAAGCACGCAACAAAATACGTAGGATGCAGGGGGGGGGGTTGTGTACAGAATTCCTCTGTCTTGTGGGAGGGTATACGTGGGGCAGTCGGCGCGATGCGTGAACGAAAGACTGAGGGAACATGCCCTGTCATTGAGGTCAGCCCCCTCTGGCAATCTCGCGGTGCATTGTAATAGGTGTGAGTGTTTACCCTATTTAGACAACACCGTTATCTTGGCACGAAACAAAAATAGAAAGACAAGGGAGATAACGGAAGCGTTTTTTTATTTCCGAGTGTGACGAAGGTACGTGTGTAAGTGCCCCATCGATAACCTTGTTTGAATCGGAGTTATCGTTTTTACGATCATGCACCGTGTAAGTGTACGAAGTATGATAAGCGGCGGTTGGAACTGAATCGGAGGTGTGTCTTGTTGGTTTCGTGGTACGTGTGTTTTTCTAACATTAAACCAGTTGCAAGTAGCGCTCTGTGGTGTGTGTCTCTTACTCGTCCGTCGTTTTTAGCGCTTTTAACCCCTAAACATGTTCAACCAACTAGCCCAAATCCAAACCCTTCTGCTTTGCACCAGCTTCTCGGCGTTCAATGTATTCAGCAGACTTCGCCGCGTATCAGTGAATTGTAGTGGCCCGGACGCTTTTTTTTGTTTGTTTACAACGCATTCGCGGTACGACGCGGCCGGAGTCTCCTGCCGAATTCGAAAGTAGACACTCATCAGGACCTCTCGCGCCTGACACCCAAACGTGCCTTTGCAAAATGACGTTTTGAAGCGACGAAAAAATCACACCGAAAAACCGAGCGCTGCAACCGTGTTGTCAGCGGATGTACGTGGTTTCACCAAACCACATGCATTTACATATATTATTAAAACATAAACTTCAAATATTTAATTCCTTTAGTTGCAAATCATTCTCAGCAGTACAGATCTGGAATATTGTGCAATGTTAACGCACAAAACAGTTATTTAAAAAAAAAATAAAAACCTTTTGCGGACTACTTTGTGATGCGTAGGAATGCGCTTCTAGAAGTTGCGAACCGTCCCTCAGACACTGTATTGGATGGATGCACACGCCCGAACCCTTCAAATCGGGCGGCGATTTGCGCCAGCTAGCCATGACTTCCAGCAGGCCGCGCCTTTCGGTGATCTTACGAAAATTTCCAAGTCCACATAAACTGCTTTTGGGCGCAATTCTAGCTGGCACTTAGGGATAGCTATCTAGTCTCTGACATGGTAACCCTGGAGCCGGGGGAAAAGAAGGGGCGTAGGACAGACACTGTATTAGTGTCTGTCTGTCTTTTGTGTCTGTCCTACGTACCTTCTTTTCCCCGGCTCCAGGGCTACCATGTCAGTATTGAATCAGCTCGCCCGCACTCTTACTTTAGTTACATTAATCTAGTCTCAACCACTTTGACAAAGGAGCATTTCATTGGGCAGGAGCATCCACCGACCAGGGCACCGAGAGCGCGCCCGCCCAGTCCCCGGCCCTGCGGCCGAGCAGTCCCCGGCGCCCGGAGCGGGCATGGGCCTCGCAGCAGCGGCACGAGAACCAGGTCGGGGACAAGGACGCGGTGGCCGAGGGCCGCATCTTCGCCAGCCTGCTGCGGGTCTTCGAGGCGGCCGAGTGGGACAAGGTGTTCGTCAAGATGGCGCGAGTGGTCGTCAACTACTTCACGGACATGGCGTTCAAGGTGCTCTTCGGCTCCACGGGCTCCAAGGAAGCCGCCAGGGCCCTGCACAAGGGCGCCGGACTGCAGGTGAGACGCTGGGCGGTCAGCGCTGTGGATTCACGTAGATCGGGAAAGTCGCAAAGCGCGGGTGGTGTCCAGCTCTAATACATTATGCGAAAGACGTCCACTGCAGACATGATGGCGGAGCGAGCATGTGTACATGTGTGTGCTTCGAACATGTCTGCAGATAGTCTTTGCTTGACCAATGTAAGAAAGAAGCACGATTCGGACAGTGTCTTCAGACTCTATTAGCAGTGTGACCTTGGCTTTAAGCATATTCTCTCGATATAGTCGCGCTTAAAGAAGAAAACGAAGTAACTGCGATCTAAGGTAGCATACACGTCAAATTAAACCCGCGAGTTGTACGTACAAGACCGAGGACAGTCTCATCTTCAGATAGTACTCGCCTTCTAATATTGTTACTTTCGTATGTTACCTAATTATTGGTGACAGCCGGGTTTCATACTTTCTAGAAGCACTTTGTAAAATTCAAAGCGGAAGCTTTTTCTTTTCTTTTTTTTTCGCACAAACTTTGCTCTTTTAGGTTCTGAGAAAGTAGAGTCGCAAACCTTAACGTCGACTGCCGTGCAAAGGCTTAGGTTCTTTTCTTAAAATTATTCCTACCAGCTTTGTCTACCTTCGTGTTTTGTTTCGATGTCACGTCTGATGATCACGTCACGTTCCTCAGTATATAAGAAAACCAAGAGTTGCGTGTCTTTTTCCATTACGATGATGGTTATTATTACCTAATTGCGAACTTAACAAGCTCCACACAATCAGGACTGCTCAGAATTACACAAATAATACAACTAGTAAGACAAAAAATGAAGTTTAAAGGGACACTGACACCCCCCAAATAATTTTTTTTCTTCATTTTTTTACCAGGCGATTTATTATGGTGTCGGAATACTACCCAATTAGTATTTTGCTACAGAGTCACGTTTTATTTTATTTTTTTTTAATGAAGCCAAGAAACTCAACTGCTCGAAACTGAAACCGAAATCCTCGCACCGCACGGAGAAGTGGAGAGGAGAGAGTGAGTGGCGGAAGTCACGTGGCTACACCCGACCGTGCGATTTTTGTTTTTCTTTCGGGTGCAGCAGACGAAAGGCGTTCCGGAATCCGTTCGTCGTGCGATTCCTTTGCAGTTATGTTTGTTTCGCTCGCTGTTCTGTACTTCAAAATGAGTTAATGTTTTTTTTTTTTTTTTCATTTAAGTGTTGGCAATTAGTAGTGAGTGCCCGTAGTAATTCCCGTGATCGGCTCCGAAAAGAATACTCCCAAGATGTTGCGTGAAGAGCTGCCTCACATGTCCTGCATCTGAAAGTGGCATTGTGCGGCAGAGGTGTCAAAAATGGAACCCCACACCATTTAGTTCAGTGACGTATCGTCCACAACAATTATTTTTTCAGTGATAATAGCAAAAAAAAAAAAAAAATGTAAACATCGCAAAACGTTTGAAGAAACAAAATTGAACCCGTGCCCGCTGCGCGTGAAGCGGACCTCTTTCCACTGAGCTACTGAAGGAACTTTATCATGCTTAGTATAATGCAGCCGGTCGACTGTATGTCGGAAAGTTTGCTGTCGATTTCCCTCCAGTACATGCACTCCCGGCTTGAAGTCGGGCAGCACCACGCATTGGCCATATTCGCACCTATAAAGAAACCGTACGCGTGCGTATTCAACTCAATGTACGCACTTCGTGCTTGACGTTTGAGCGAACGATGTCTTCAGCCGCAAGAAGGGACGACGGCTCGGCGACGTCTTCGTGCTATCGGCTTGCTGTTCGGGCGTGTCGTACGGGATGAATATCAGTTCTTTTGATCGGTCCAAAATTTCTCTTTCGAAGGAAGACAGAATTCGCCGGTACCGTGAACGACAGTCCTGAAGTAGAGGTCCCACGCCCGTCGTCCGCTGCCACCCGCGAGTCCCACGAAACGCGAAACGACGCCATTTTGAGAATTATAAAGTGAACGCACAGAATGCTTCCGGTTGTCTGTGCAACCTTTTTTTTTTCAATCAACGTATTTTCAGCTTTTTGGAAGCCACGAAAAATGGTTTCATAATTTTTCTATTTTTAGTATTGACTCTGTGCCTTCAATGACCCACGACTTCGATTAAATTTGGTGGTCGCGTCTAAACCTTAGAAAACGGCCCGTGACCACGGAAAAGAGAGTGAGCGAGACTCGAACCGGCCAGTTCTCGATCGGCAGTTTTCGGGCGGAAAGAAACAGAATTTCGAGCCGCAAATTCTGTTCTGGGTAGTTGGGCTCTCATATGAGGGGCGTTCATAAAGTTCGTATCATTGTCACGAAGGAATAGAGATTCAGCAATCAAACACGAGTAGGAGTTCAGACTTTCTCTACATGTTCGCCACCAAAAGTTACCCACTTTTTCCACTGATGCACCACAGGCCGGAGGCCATTGTTAAAGCACTCCTCGTTTTGAGGGTTCAGGAATCGCTCCACTTCAGCAATCACTTGGTCGCCGTCCTTGATATGCTTTCCTCTTATTTGGCCACACTGGAAGCGTCTGCGCCATTTAACCAAAGTGTCATAAACTGGGGCGTTGTCCCCGAACAACGCTCCCAGATTGGAATGAATATCCTTGGCATTGCTTCTCTTCAAATGAAAAAAAAAAAAAAACAGATCACTGCATGTGCTTGGCACCGACGGGCGGTGCCATTTTTGTTTCGACTCCCTAGCGGCGTTCCGGGCTATTATAGCATGCGATGTTTATACTGTGCGGAAACTATACTTCGTTTCACCTTATGTTGTACCGCAGCGAAGGCTAGAAGCGCGAGCTCATAGCGTTGGCAGCTGCCCATGGTGCACGAGAGCTTGTGCCGCCGAGATGTGCCCTAGAGCAAGGAGCTCGCGCTTGTAGCCTTTCCTGCGGTACAACACAAGGTGAAACAGAGTATAGAGGGACGCGCGCTCATGTTGATGCCTGTTTTGTTCCGTTTTTTTTTTTCAATTTTTTTTTGTGCCGATAATACGAACTTTATGAACGCCCCTCGTATGTCACGTACAACTAAAAACCTCGGCGTGCATAACTACCCTGTCAGTGTCCCGCAAGATAGAAAATTGTTCGGGTCCAGAGTGGTGACTATGGATGATGGGAGGTTGTTCCAGTCGCTGATCACCTGAGGAAGGAATGATCGATTAAATGCCTTCGTAGAGCCTGAAATACGTTTGATGGAAGAGCTGAGAGACTTTCCTGCGGAGTTGCAAAAAAGACATGGTTAATTTTTTTTTTTTTTTTATTGCGGAAACACGAAACGAAGGGTCATATGTAGACAAGATGAAACGGGCAGCCCTGTTTTGAACTGCTCTGAGATTGTTAATTAGGTAGATTTGCTGGAGATTCCAGATGGTAGTGGCATATTCTAATTTAGAATAACGAACATTCAAATTACTACCGCTTTGACACGATAACAAGTAGTAAGACCGAGACAAAAACGACCCTTGAAAGTAATCGAAAACCAGTATTGTGATTGATCATTGAGAGTCCGACCACCTCTTTTGAACGTGCCCAGGTCAGCCCGGGGCGGCCCAAGCGTGACGTGGAGGCCGAGTTCCTGAGTCAGCGGCAGCGAGTGAGTCAGCTGCCGGCCGAGTGCCAGCGCAGGGTGGCTTGCCGCGTCGGTCAGCACTTCGGCAGCATACAGAACCTCAGGGCGCTTGCGCCCATGCTCAGGTAACTCTGACTTCCAGAGAGCCCTGATTTTGAAGTTTCCAACTGCCCGATCGGGGTCAGCTGATTAATGTGCCGTGTTTGCAACACGAGCTGCGTGGAGGTGAGCGTCGATCGTCCGCAAGCGTCTCAGCCTTTCCGCTCGCCTTTCTCCTCGCCACCCGACAACGCGAAGCACGCGCATCTGCAATGAATCGGCGCAGGAGGGGTTCGCCAATAAATTTCAAATGTTCGCATGGTCTATACTCGTTTTCACCTCAAGAAAAAAGGACGTTTTGCGCATTGTTCATACGCCGGGCGAAGTAGTTCTGACAAGATTTGGTTGTCGGAGGAAGAAGCGACCCTTTGGCGTTTGAAACGTATACGTCTTGATTATATAAAATATAGCTAATCTAAAATGAACCTACATATATATTAATTCTCCTCGTAAAAGGGAAAATTAGTAATGCTCCGCGAGGAGCCGGACTTTGTCTACTTCGGTTCTTGAGGTGAAAACGGGTATAGGCTGCTCCCTCTCACTCCCTGCCGAGGTCTGTCACCGGCAGTGACGCCGCTGTGAGAGACCATTGTCGGTTGAATGGGCGGACTCGACATGGGGGCTCCCTCCTACAAGCCCCTCAGTAATGACCGCGTTTACATGGATACGATCGTAGCGAATCGAATCGAGAAGCGACGAATCAGGCGCTCCTCGTCTCTCTCCCTCTTCTTCCCAGTCATTGTCGTCAATCACATAAAAACGGCCAAGGCACCTTGTATTCTCCTAATTAGTGAGTGACAAATATATATGTATAGACCCTTTTGCTGTTTACAAACATGAGCTGCCTCCTGCGTCCCAAGCGACTTCCGGTCGTTCCGTGCTTGCGAGCCTGTCGAGCTTGCTTATGTCACCAGTGCTAGAAAGCATAAATGCTGCACGTACATCAAAGTTGGAGATTTAACGAGGGCCCTCGGCTGGACAATTTAACGTCTTAAAGGAGAGAATTTGGTTTAAAGGGGGGGTGCAACGATTTCCGGACTTCGGTCAAAGATTTGTGGAAGTTGCCCTCTGACACTTCTGAAGTAAAGAACAGAAAACCGATTTCGCCTGCGTGTCCTAGTTGTTGCGTAAAAAAAAAAAAAAAATATTATTGGCATTTCGGGCACCCCTCAACTCACTTCCAGCCTTCAGGCACACACCTGGTCGCACTCCCAGTGACGTCATTCGGAGTGCCGTGTAGGTTCCCGTGTGCTATCTCGGAGGACGCTTCCTCTCCCTCTCTCTGCTGACATTAGCGGGTGTTATGCTGCAGCTTAGAGCCGAGCGAGGTCACGCAATCTTTTCGCCGTAGTTCCTTCGGCTGCCACTTGGGGCTGCAGGTGAGCGAAAAAGCTCGACTTTTGCCTTGCGATTGCGCAGCGGAATCTGCGACATTTTTCATGAAGGAGGTGTTTTCTCTTTCCTCGGGGAGACGATAAACAATGTAAAAATGACAAGATGCAAATTCTTTTAATCATAAAATCGTTGCACCGCCCCTTTAAAAGAATATTCGAAAATGTTTAACAGATCTCGCGCTTCTTCGTTCTCTTGGCGTTCACCTGGAGAATTGGTGGTTCAACGTTTCATCGACATTTCAAGCAGCGGTATTAAGGTGGGCTTTGTTCATTCTTGTTATGAACCGGAAGTTCTCTGGTACGTCAAAGACTGGAGCACCGCCTGGTGGCGTTGAAACCCATTGAGTAGTGAGTGACAAATATACATGTACATGTATGTTTTCTTTCCACTCCTGCGATGACCTTATCGAGGTTGCAGTATTTTGAAATAAATAATAAATAAATGAAGCAGAAGGAACAGGCATGAAATGCAGAGCAACCTAGAACATATTTTTGTCATAGCAAGTGAAGCAGACAACTCTTACGTAATCAACGAAAAAAACAAAAAAAACAGTGAGTGCGCAGGCGAGCTGGTGGAAGTTGATGATGTAGAATACCCGAGACTGTGGTTAAAGCTGGGAAACTTGGTCGAAGAAAAAAGACAGGAGAGAAGAACGTCTCAGCTTTTACCACAGTCTCGGGTATTCTACATCGCAATCAACGGGTTGCCTTGCTTTCGCTCACCGGTGCTTTGATCTAAATGTCCCCCCCCCCCCCCCCCCCCCCCCCCCCGATTCTGAAGCAACGCACTCAAAGCAACGCAGGCGCATTTGTTTCCCGGGAAGCGGGTACCGTAAATGGTTTTGCTCGATTTATTATAAATTTTTGCGGATTGTTTCCCTAACTCCGTTAACGACACCCGTATCGGGTGTCGTTAACGGTGGTGTATCCCGTATTGGGGTACACCACCGGCGCTTTTGCGAATGCATTGATCGTGCCGTTCCCGGGTATCGTTATCGGAGTTACGATCTACGGAAACTTCCAATTAGCGCAATGAACGCGACTTCTTACGCGATAGTGGCAGTAGGTCAGGGCTGAATATCTGCCCTTCCATGTCGGGAAGGCCGGCAGCCCTAAAGTCTTTCGTGCGTAATCGGGGACAACTTTCCTTGGCGTTTCCGGGGAGAGAAGGAGAGCGCAGCTTTCATCGGCGCTCCAAATGGGAGAGGGCACGGCTGCCCGTACCTTGGACTGCGTTGCCAAGTCCTCGTTTGATTTGTGATTAACCCATAAAAAGAAAAGTAGAAGCTGCACATGCTTTGGGGCGCTTGTAAACTGTGATCTTCGCACTGGTCGCAGTCAGGACAGTTTCGGCTCGGGTTCGAGACTGACAAGGGCTAATACTTTTTCGAGAGTTTGTCTTCAAGAAGCAGACTTCGCGCGTGATCGACGTCGGAGTTGCAAGCGGAAAAACGGATCAGAAGATTTACGTCGAATCCTGTAAGATGTAAAATACTTTAGAAATAAAGAAAAAAAAAAATGTCCAAGTTGCTTACAAGAGGGATAGTCGATAGGCCCTAGACGTCGACATTCCTTGCGGATTATTCTGACCTAGATATAAAGCCGTACCACCTAGCGGGCCAAGGCAAGATCTTATGCAAGACGAGGTTACTTTTTTGTCTCAAAAGGACGTGAAGCGGAGTTCACCGGGAAAAACAAAACAGGATATGCTGAACAACCCAAGATCGGAAGGCAACGTGTTGGCGGACGTTTCCTGAGCATTTGATTTGAGAAGCGCGAAAAACCGAAGGGCATTACGAGAATGGGGAAAGAAGGGAGCGGCTGTTAACGAAAAAGCGAGAAGGTTAAAAAAAAAAAAAGAAAGTGAGGAGGAAGGAAACTTCCGCTTCGAGCAGAGAAAGAAAAGCCTTTTCACGGTCCGGTTTGAGGTTGCAGCCACGCGATATGAAACGAAGCACGGTAGTTTGGTCCCTTGCTTGGACCACGCTCGTCTTGGCCGTGCTTCTGACGCGATCAGCGAACGGCCAGGAACAAGGTGCGACCGACGTGAGGCGTCCGCCCCAGATGACGCGCGACATGATGTCCTGTCTGCAGCAGAGGAACTTCCCCAACGCCAGCGAGATGTTTGCCCAGGTGTTCCGGGTGATCGCCGATCACGTGCTCGACTTCTTTTTCAACAGCCTCTGGGGACTCAGTGGCCGGTTATGATTTGCCGCACCCTGGAATGCTTCTGGAATAAGCGCTCAGGTACAGATTTGTCCTTTTGTCACTTTGAGCAGAGTAGAAAAGTTCCGCTGTTCGGACGCTCGAGGTGCTTTGAGCCTTTCGCCACTGTTCGAAGATTTTGTTTTAAACTTTTGGTTCAGCCCGGCTTGGCGTTGCCTTATTTGCGTAGTTTTTTTTAGTTTTTAATATAAACATTTGTGGATTATAGGTTTTTACAGCACGCGGGGCTTTCACGCAACGCTTCTGGCTCAATGCTTTCCACTGACGCGTGTATTTGGGGCATGGATGGCATGTATGATTGGCGATGTTTCGAACTGCAGGCGATAATGAATGGGTCTGGAAGATCCTGCTGGATGAGTAGATTTTCGGCAGTGCGAAGAATGTCTGATGGTATCTAGCCTCCGCCCGCGGCAAGCCATTTGGCCTGATGTCCTCCGAACACGGGGATTATGATTAACGGATTGATTATGAATGTCACAGGATGTTCACAAACATTTTTAGTAGATTGAAAACGAAAGAAAAAGCTTTTAGGGCGTCAGCCTGCTATTTTTTAGAGGGCTTATGCAACTGACGTCTTTATCATTGAAAAGGAACTTTTTTTATTTACGTGACGTCTGTTTTTACAACGGGACTATTGTTTTTGTCACCCATGCAAATGCCATTGCTCTATGCCGCTCGCGCAAAAGTTCCGTTCATTATTATTATTTTGTTTTTTTTTGCATGTGCGGTGGGAAAGCATTGCGGCCCCGCAGCTATAAAAAATCGCCCTGGCCGTGCAAAAAGTTGGTATTTTTCTCAAAGGGTTAATTTGAAGATTTGAAGATTAATGTAAATATAAAATGTAAAACAAATAAAAAAAATATAAAGAAAAGGTACGCGTTTGGCAGGATGGAAGGGACAGTATCCTTGGTTATAGGCAAGGACAATCCCTTGCGAGTTGGGTGACCTCTCCGTTGATGACTTGGGTGAAATGCCGCACGAGGAATTCTGCTTCAAAGTGGAGTTCGCAAATCACTGACTGGGGCTGAAGTTCTTTGTCCACCCGTCGAAACTCGATCTTCCAATTCCGATAAAATTCAAAATCTCTGTAAAAACAAAGACACTTTCGATTTTTGTTTTGATGACTTGTAGCCTGTCTTGCAGAGGGGTGCGAAGCAGGTGGTGTCCTTTTTGATCTTCATATATAACGAGAGAATATCGTCGATCGCAGCCGACAAGTACCGACGAGACGCTTCACACTTTCGCGACTAGAAATTAGCCATCTACGCGTACGTGGGAACTAGAGGTGGGAACCAATCGGTAGCCCGAGAAAAGAAGCAGAGCGTAAGTACACACAAGTGTCGTTTATTCTGAATTACGTTCCAGAACGCCTTGCGCACAATCCGCTGCGGAAGCCACAAGCGCGAGGTAGTCGTTTCGATCAGCGCTTGCGGCATTGCAGGCCTCAGGCAGTCTTGTACACGTTACTAAAAAAAAGTAATCGATTACAATTACTATTACTCTTGGCTAAAAAGTATTCGATTAGATTACTTGATTACTCGACGGCAAAAGTAATTGGACATTACTTAAAGAAGTAATCGTTACTTTTCCGATTACTTTATTGTGTGAAGACACATCTTTAGCGCTCATAACAATGAACTACTTCCATCCTATATTTCACATTTGCACAAGTATTGAAGAAGAAAAACTGGTTCCCTCTTCGTGGTCGTTGCACCTTCACAATGCGGACACAAGCATAAACTTCGTTTCAAGAAGTTTAATGATTTGAACGTTCGCCAGTGTGTGTGTGTGGGGGGGAGGGGGGGGGGGGGAAGCGGAGGGGGTTCTAGATCTTGTTAAGCTTGAGCAAGGGTTGTCGCTCAAAGTTTGCGTCACTCATTTTATTATTCACATGTGGATGAGCTCGCATGTTATACAAAAGAGCAGCAGCTCCAGGATTTGAAACGGATCATGTGTAGTATCCATTAGCGGAAGAGATCGCCCCGACCACTTCTCAACTCGAAACATTGCTTGTCACAAAGACCACGTAGGGGAAATGGGGAAATATTTTAACTGGCTTTGTTATATTTTGCATCCGCTTTAGGCATTCTTCGGTTCTGGTTCTCCTACGGGCTGCGAGTAGGTACCCTAAGCAGGATTTTTTTATTTTTTTATTTCTGTGTGTGTGTGCGTGAGGGGGCTAGTTTGAACGAAGGACTTACAAAGCTACGTTCTGCTCCCTCAAACTTCGTCCTGAATGGCCTTTGTCACGCACTGTGGCTTTCTTGGGGCTTCCCACTCCCAGTCCCAGCTCGAAAAAAAAAAAAAAAACGGACATTCCACAGACACTGTACATAGAAAGGGATTGACCTCGTTTCCTACAGCTCCGCAAAAATCTTTTTTTTTTCCGTTCGAAAAAAAAAAAAGCAAATTTTATTTTTGTAATTGCAGAAAAAAAAGGCGTGTTCCGGGAAGGGGGGCGGGGGGGGGGGGGGGTCCCGTGGAAAAATAGTAACGGTTACAAGTAATTTTATTACTTCAAAAAGTAATCAGATTACCCTTGTGATTACTGCCTAATAAAAGTAATCAACTGATTACAAAATTACTCCAAAAAGTAATCGATTACAAGTAATTTGATTACTTGTAATGCGTACGGTACAAGTCTGGCCTCAGGTATGGGTCAACGGCCTTTCTGTGGTGTCGCAGCCCTTTCGGCTGAATAAAGATTATTATTATTATTGCAGGCACGCGCGTAGCTTTGGCTTCGCCGCTAGACCAATACCACCTAGAATGCTAGACACGCCATGCCATGGGCGCTATGAAAAGGGACTCGTTAGGGCTTGTTTTTGGTAGTACAAACTTGAGCGTCTCAAACTGTCACACATGTACAGTACAAGCGTGCCTGCTCTGATGCGAAACGCGAGATCGCAAAAAAAAAAAAAAACAAACAAACAAAGAAACAGCAAAAAATTCAAACGCCGTCGAAGCACAGGTAAAAGCTGTTACGTCACGGCGCCGTGGTGGCGCGTCAGGCTCCGGTCTGGGGCTGTGGGCGGAAATCCCCATGTGAGACGTGTATTCCTGCATTGTTTTAAAAGGGACCAGACAAGAACCTGTTTTCTCGTCGAAACGCCGCGACTGGGGCTGTACTAAAAGAGTCGAGAAAGGTTTGAAGGGCAGTTTTCATGTGCTTGGTTCGTCCGAGAGCGTGGATGTGTGCCGTGAAAAGGGAAATCCAGACGCCGTCAGACCACGATTGCTTGGGCGGCAAGCACTTTGGGTTGAATTCACGGCATACTTTGGTCATCAGATTTATTTGTTTTGTTCCAACATGAACGCCGGGAAACCGTCAAGTTGTACGGACCACCTGCGGACTACGTCCTGTGCGTCTTGAAGTTCAAACGGCCGCCTGATCGTTCCAACTGTCGTCTTCTCTTTCAAACGTTTCTGCTTGTCGTCTGCTCTTTTAGACGACACCGGCCCGTAGACCAAACGTGGGCCCGGTACTTGCGATAAGAGTAAATGCAGGCCTAAAAGGCTTAAGTTTGAAGGTTGGTAAGCAGGCTCGATGTAAACAGTAGATACAAGGAGATGTTGATCATTGTTACCAGTGGCCATGACCGACTTGTTATGCCTGATGCACATGGTTCGATTCTGTTTGAGATTTTCAGTATCGACATCGACCATCTCAGCTACGGTTTACGCTTTTGCAGCCCGAGCGACATCGCGACTGAAAATAGCGAGCGAAATTTCATCATGCCAATCAGGCTTTAGCGTACATTCTGTAGCGTCCACGCGGAATGAATCACCGCATGTCAAATTATTCACGCGAAGTTTTGCGGTGTAACGAGCCTTGCTAATTTCGCTGAGGCCGCTCAAGTAGTACGTCAGGCATCGCCAGGAAGACGTAGAATCAACAACTCGAACGCGAAAAAGGGCAGGGGGACTCACACCGACGCCGATAACATCGCATTTCAATGGTTTGTTTATGGGCGACTACGAGCTTCTTGCCCACACCCCCGTCGCGCATGCGCGGCGCCGGTGGCGCCCGCTAGGGGCGCTCCGATTTGTTTGTAAAGCTACCGCCCGATCCAAAGGGCTCAGCCGTATTCATCCATCCAACCATCCATCCATCCATCTATCCAAACATGAGTTGGTGTATACTCACAAAGCCTGACAGTTCGAAGACGGAGCCATAGAGCGCCCGGTCGCAGATTCGGAGCGCGACGATCTGGTAGCACAAGGCGTCAAAGAGCCATTTCTCGAGGAACTTGGACGTCAGCGCACAGCTTTTGCAGCGGCGAGGACCCGAAACACACTTGCTCGCTCGGGAGAGGTGTGTTTCGGCTAGGGATGCCGCGAACTTTTTTCGAACCGAAGGTTCGATGATCGAATCAAGTGGTTCGAAAGTTTTCGAACTTTACATATCGAGAAATTCGACGGAAGTCAAATTTTCGAACTTATTAAACTAAGAAGTTTGACGCTTTTCGAACTTTCGAAATTATTATGATGCAAACTTCGATGCTTGTCGAATTTTCGAACTTGAGAGACTAAAAAAATCTATGATTTTTGAACTTTCGAACTTCTTGCACTAAAAAGGTCGAAGCTTTTCGAACTTTCGAACTTATTAATCTAAAGAATTCGAAAATTGTCGAACTTTCGATTCCTGAAATGTCAAAAGTTTGACCAACTTCGAACTTTTAACGTAAAAGTTTGAAGTTCGTCGAACTTTGAAAGACCGGCGGGCGGGTTCATTTGGATTCAAGCTGTGAGGTACATTCGTAATTTTTTTTTTCGCACTTTTACATGCGGTGCCGTATTCCTTGCGAAAGACAATGCCGTTTATTTCAATTATCTGGCATGTTTGGTTTTAAAGAAATAGATTCCCGAAGGAACGAGGAAGGACGACGGGTTTTTGACAATTGTCGTTTGTGCCATATCTGAAGCGCTCTAGCCGAAGCTATTTATGGTAGAGATGTTAAACTTTTTAAGAATGATCTATGTGTAGCCTAGGTAAGTGTCGTCTTAAGATATGATTATTGTTCTTCAAGACGAGTTTCGAAGAAATATCCAAACATGTATCTACGGGCAAGCATGCCCTAAACTTGGTAATGTTCTCGTCTAAATTGTTTGAGGTATCGCATTTAAATTAACACCACAGGCAGTTCATATCATTACCATCTGCAGAATACAAAATGATGTATTTATTGTTTTTTTTTTTTCACGTTGAGGAATAAATTAACTCATGGGGTGAAGATTTCTAAAATTGCTCGAGTTCAACACGACATAAAAAAAAAAAAATATTTTTTTTTCTCAATTACGTTTCTGGGACGTGTTTCTTTTAGCCTGTACACATTTTGGTAGGAGAAACTTGTTTCGCAGTTCTGGCCTTTGAATATGCAAGAATACAACACTTCCGGCGGGTTCTTGATAGTTTTTTTTTTTCTCTACAGGTTTTTATTTTTGCCTTTATTGTTACGTTTATCTAATTATTATTTTTTACCAACGGCACAGTTATTTAGGTCGAAAAGACATAGCTTTGAACTTCCGAACCACCGAGCATGTGACGAGTAGGGCCTTCTGACAACGAGTTTCTAACAATGACCATCTACGCGATCTTTTACGCATTAAAGGAGCGGTGCAACGATATTCAATTGGAATGTTTTTCACTTTACACGAGCTTGCTGGCACCAGTGGGACCCAAGGTTACTCGCATGCAACGCCACTGGCCAAGAAGCTCCCTTGTTGCGGTGCAATTTCAAGGACAAAAGCGATCATTTTCATTCAATCCCCCCTTTGCAAAATTTGATGACGTAACGTGGGGATCGTAGTACACCCCAATGACGATATTTGAATGCGGTTCACAGATTGGACCCGAGCACTGCGTGGGCACTCGATTTGTGCTCGTGACAATTACTAGGGATTATCGTAATATCTTTACAAGAGACGCAGGCGGACGGAACGCAGTCAAACGCTAATAGGGAGTTTTCGTAGACCGCGTTTCCCACTCCGCTAAGCCCTCCGCAACGAAGAAGCCGCTAATGCGCCTGCAAGCCGATGGCCTTGACTGTAGAGTTCCTGGTAGCGTAGCGTGTTGCGGAGAGCTGTGCGGGACGGCGAAAGCGATCTACGAAAACTCTCTAATGTCTGAACCGGCCTTTAAAGGGCCCATGAAACGAATTTCGGGCTGGAATGAATCAATTTATATTGGGATTTTACTAATAGCACATCGTTCAGTGGGCTAAAAGAAAAAAAGGTAGAAAGTCAAAAGCGTGACTTTCAGTACGAAAATTTGCAAAAACACAGCGGACTATTCCGCGGACCCCGCAGCGCGTTTCTGGGCCCCCGCAGCGCGTCACCGGGCCCAAACGAACGTCACACGACACCGGACCTCACTTATTCCCTTCATCCCTAAGCTGACATTGTGGTGGAAGCTACGCGCTTGCCGGACCAATCAGCCACCCCCCTTTCATCACCTGTCTCTGCGCGTGGGTATGCGCGAGAGAGCGTGATCACGTGGCAAAGGTGTGGCTGGCCTAAGGAGCATGTAACTTTCATAGCACTGTCAGCTTCGGGGTGAACGGGGTGGGGATAGCAACTTTTGTCTGAATTTTGAGCGACGGGCGAATCTTCTAGGGGGAGAATGGATGTGTCCGGATTACACAAACGAGAGTCCGAGCAAGAAAGGACTCCCCCTTTCCGTCTTCTTGAACTGATCGGTAGAATGCGCGATTTATGAGTTGAGGAGGAAAGCTAAACATGAAAATATTGGAAAAACGTTCCGTCCGATCGCTGCTCCGACTCGCCGCAAACGATTATCCGAAACACATGCTTCCGACCGAGCTTGCGACGCGTCGTTCCGACGGTTCCGATCTGCTCCGCCCAGCTCCGTGACCAATGCGTGTTGCCCGACTTCCTACGATCGCCCTTCTGCAGTGGAAGGGACAGGCACGCACACGTTCCCTCTCCCATTTTGAGCGCTGAATAAAGCTGTGCGCGGGCTCTCCTCCTCTCCCCGGAAATGCCAAGAAAAGGAAGAGGGACTCGCAACCGGATCCTTGCTCTTGAATAGCCCGTTCCCCAAAACGTGACGGCCTCATGTTCCCTCTCCCATTTTGAGCGCTGAATAAAGCTGTGCGCGGGCTCTCCTCCTCTCCCGGAAATGCAAGAAAAGGAAGAGGGACTCGCAACCGGATCCTTGCTCCTGAATAGCCCGTTCCCCAAAACGTGACGGCCTCATGTTCCCTCTCCCATTTTGAGCGCTGAATAAAGCTGTGCGCGGGCTCTCCTCCTCTCCCCGGAAATGCCAAGAAAAGGAAGAGGGACTCGCAACCGGATCCTTGCTCCTGAATAGCCCGTTCCCCAAAACGTGACGGCCTCATGACGTTCCCGCTACCTGCGTCGTCATTTGCCGCGGCCATCCGACCACCGCAACCCCCCCTGGACAGTCGGTCGCATGACGCAACGCCGTTCTGACGTTGCGTGCGACACGACCAAACAAGCTGCGTCCGACCGTCGTATTGCCTGATCGGACGCCGGGTCGGACGGTTTCGTCGCACATGTGTTTCGCGCTTTAGCCATATCTCGCGTGTCTTGTGGTATCAGTTGTTATACACCAGCACAATGCGTCTGTCGGTTTCCTCCAAAGCACTTGAGTGTACTTCTTCCCCTGGACCCCTACACACTCACTTATGATATGCGCGCGATCGTGCCCAATGCCAGGTGCCTCGTGACGAGATTTCAAGCTCGCAACAACACATGCAGTTTTAGCTAAGTGCAATAAACAAAAATAACCGAGTGGTTTTAACGTCCCATGCTCATTCGGATGGGACGCCGGATAAAAACCGAGCGTCTGCGTTTCCTCCAGCTCGCGCTTGTCACGGAGAGTGACAAGCGCGAGCTGGAGGCGGGGCTTCTCCTGCTGGCTTTCTCGGTGTGATTCAACCCTTGGTACCACCTAGTACCACCTGGGTGCCCTCTGTACCACCTAATGCCAATTATTCACCGCGCGCTCGGCATGGGTTGATATTACGAGAGCCAAAGAGTGCTTCATACCCCAGTGGACTTCCGGTGATGGATGTATTTATTTGTTCATCTGCAACGCAAAGCGTGCTTCGCGTTACGGATTATACCTTTTTATGAACGTACTTGCGTTTCGAGCTCTACAGGAAACAAAAGGACGCAAAAAAAAATAGTTAAACGAAGATGAAAACCGGAAGCGCGCAGGGGATTGCCAATAGTGGGCGGTTGTGAGCTTGTTTACAAACAGAAAAATATATAGCTGACACGATTATGCCACCGTTTCACGGCCAAAGCTATAATTCGCCTCATCCTAGCATGGGAAAAAATTGGGGTGTATCATAGCCTCCTCTATACGGAGAAAGCCTGGCACGTCGCGAGAAGAGTCGGCCGCCGTAAATGGGAAAGGAGGGGCGGGGAAACGGGGAGCGAAGGGATGCTTGTCTGCTAGCGCCACACAAGAGCGAGCGGCCAAACGCAGAAACACTTTTTTTTTCCTCTTTCCTTTTCGGTATCGCGGAGAGGAGAAACTCAACGTCAACCCTTTCCCGTTTCTCCGTGCGCCCGCATCTCCGCAACGGTCTTTGAACGCGAAACCGACGGTCGCGACCGTCGGTTTCGTTTAGTCAAAACTGCATGTTTCTTCCGCGCACGATACGATGGTCCGACGACGACGTACTCCGCTAGCATGCCGACAACTCCGCCGACGCCACAGGCATGGTGCATTGTTGCCAGCGCCCTTTCGAATCGCCGCCGCCATTTCTCCCGGAGTACGAAAACGACTGGTGACGAAAACACGAAAACAAACGTGGTTCGGGGAGCGGCCGCTCATGACCCAAGCGCTCGCACCCAATCTCTGCGCTTTCTGCTCTGCGCTACCATATTGGTCACCGCTTCGCGCGCTCCTCCTTCCTCCCTTCTTTTTCCCCTTCTCGAGGGATTATTTTCGTCGTCCTCCTTTCCTTTTGTCTGCGCGTCGATGTGCCAGGCTTTCTCCGTATAGACCTTTTCATTTTAATAGTTGCCTCACCGGCGGATAGAGGGCGCTGATGCACTGGCGCCATTAGGTTACTTCAATTTGGATGGTTTCGGTTTCAACGTGAACGTGGCTATGTTGCTGTTTTACGTTGTTTTCGCTTAATTTTGTGATATGATTATTTTCCTTGTAGCACACAACCAACGAAACAGTGGTACTGAGCCACTTTGAGGGCTACAAGGTGTATTTTAGCCTGAATTGCGGGTTTTCTTTTACCAACTCCTTTGATGCATCTGATTGTGGTCGGTTGCGAAACGTATGACTTAGGTACAGGGAAGATTACCATCGTCTACGGCCGCACCCGACGACACCAGTTTTCAGAAAAACAAACCAATGAAGAGGCTAACACGTGAATATAAACAAGCATATCGACAGCTTGATTAGCAATGTGCTGAATCAGCCAGAACGGATGAGCTCGCGAGTTTACTACTCACTTGTGGGCACCCAACCTTTAGTGAACTTCTCTTCGCAGACTAAAAACGTATCGTGTAATGAAGCAGATAATTGATATAAACAAGTAGTGTCGTCTCGGCCTCTTTTTTTTTAATTCAGTACTTGAGCATGTTTTGACAGGCCGAGTAGGAATTTTTTTAAATTATCAACCCTGCTAAAGTACTCATAAGCAGCATTTCGCGATATTGATCCTTAAAAATAAATTATTTTTATATGAACATTTGCTTGCTCAAGATATGATATAAGTGACAGGAAAATCTGACGTTTGTCTTCCGTAAAATTGGTCAAATAAAATTAACGGCTGCAGGAGGAGAAATACCTTGGAAAGTTTGGCTGAATTCTAGCGCTAAACAACACTTCACAGACCTGTGTAAACAAATATTTCTTTGTTTGAACGGATTCCCTTTGTAAATTTCGGCGTCGCCAGCCACCAAAAGTAAACCTCTATTCGCCATCGACAATCCTGGACTCAAATAATTGTTATGCAAACGGCTTTTTTTTTCGGCGTTAAATATTGCGGATTTTAGATACTGGCAAAAATTAAAACAGCGTACGCAAAAAAAAAAAAGCGTCGTCATTATTGCGCATGTCCCGAACCCAAACCGCGTTTTGGATTAGCAAATAGAAGCGACGTTATTTCTTTGTGCACGCTATTCCAAAACTCGCTACTGTTGTCGTGGCAGTTTCTTACCCGGGAAGTCGCAACCTTTGTGTTAAAATAAATTAAGTGGATTGAACTGGTTATTTAAATATAATCAATAAATCACTTAAATGACTGTCGAAATGGGAGCGAGCACGGTATACATTTTCTTAAACTTCATAACTAAACCGACCAACCGAACGATTACGTCGCAAAAAAAAAAGACAAAAGATTGAGAACCTCATACACACATGTAGGTGGGATATTATGAACAAACAAATCGTCTGATGTTGACGTACCATTACTTCTAGCCTCAGATAAAATACAAATAAAACGGTCGTTGTCTATCTCCTCCGAAAGTTTCCTCACGTAATCAAAAGAAACTATTTTCGATATATTATGAATACAAAGAACGATACTTCCAGGAAATAATGATAGTCTCCTTGCGCTGACTATTCTTGACGCCTTCCGATCCTAAACCCGCGATATAAATATACGCGCTTCTTACTGAGAATGTTCCACCACTATTAGTCAATAAACCTCAGTTGTCATAAGGACCTTTGAACCCTCTTAGTCGTCGAGTAGACATATCGGGCTACAATTTCCGAAGTAAGGCAAGAAAGCGCGGCGAAACGCGACGAAAAACGCGATGACAATCAATACAACCCATCCGCCAGTGCGCGGAGGGGAGAGCAGAGCAGCAACTTGAAGCAACCTAATGGCTGCCGCGTCACGTGATTCCAATATGGCAGCGCCCATGCGGTGGAGGATGAAAAAGTCTATGGGTGTATCTATGTTTATACAGCTTAGAACTCGGTCTCCTTCAACGGGCGACGCGTCTCCCAGCTGTAGATGAGAAATTTAGCCAGTGCACTACAACCGCTAGCCTTGACTCTTTAACTCAAGGCTAGCGGCAACAACCGCACGCCGGTACGATGCTCATCCAGATCTAAACGGGCAGGAGTGGGGATTTAACCAATACCACCTAGAATACAAGGCCTGCGCATGACGTTTCGTTAGTAGATCCCCGACCCGCCCCAAGCGGCAAACGGGCTGAAGCTTGACGAGAGTATGGGCCGCGTCGCAACTACGTCGCATTACCTGCGGCCACAGCTGTGTGCGTGACTGCTGAGCGCGAGCTGATTGCGAGCTTCCAGTTCATTTGCAACGCGCACGCGAACACTCCCTCGGCCACAAGCGCGAGCTAGCACGCGCTCCTTGCTTTGAGACGAGCATTTCTAGCGCGCGCGCTCGTTCTGCGGAAGAACGCTTCAAAGCAGCGACCCGGAGTATAGACCTTTCCAAAAAAGGGCACTTGGCAGGTTCCATTTTCAGTGTTCGTGCGTATGGCGCGTGATTTGCTCGCTTTCCGAAGCGACGAACGTGCGCGTTCTGGACTGTGATTTAACACGTGTGGACTGTGATTTTTGTAAACAGTGGAAACGTCTATAAACAGCGCCCTCGAAAATGGCGTCCAGTGCCAGCGTCCAGCGTCCAGCGAAGGGCTTTGCAGCATTTCGCACAGCAGTAAGGCATTTTCACTCATGCATTTGACGCTCCACGTGAACGTCTAACTTCATCGTATGCTATAGCAACAGACACTCGGCGTGAGCATCTGTTTCATTATCTGCTACACAAACCACTGAAGCAGGCGATGGAGCAGACGATGTTGCAGATGATGTAGCAGACGACGGTGCTCATCCGGGCTACCTAGGGGGCGCTGAGGGGATCTACTAGTGATGACGTTTAGAGGAGGAAACGCGCAGGCCTTGTGTTCGAGGTGGTATTGATTTAACCCATGATCCTGGGTTCTGCAGCGCGAGCTTTCGCTCCATGTACTCCGAGCTGGTGTAACTAGGGTGCCTTCACGTGCGCTTTGCTTGGGGTGATGACATCTGGCCATTTTGTTCCCAGCGCTTGTTTTTATCTTTTATTCTGAAGCGCGTGAAAGAGCGTGTCCCTGCACGCGCTCCTGGCGCTGACTTTGCTATGGCGACATTTTGTTTCCCGCGATTTCTTTGTATTTTCCCTGTGAGCGCGTGCTGTCGGCATCGGGTACTACAAAGGGTGGCATCACCCTAAACAGAAGGACATTGAGGCACTCTAGGTGTAACAGAACACTGCACTGGTATGCTCTAGCACACTCAGCCACCTTTCCCCGTTTTTCTTTTTCTTTTTTTTATTACATGGGAGAAGAACTCGGTCACCGATCCCTCCAACCTTAGGATGGACCAACGGGATGGACTAACTCCAAAGGCTGTGCACGTGTGCGCGATAACCATTCGCCGCCCCGACTGGCCCTCGCTCCGCGAGCGCTCGCGCAGCCACCGAAGAGTGACCCAAAGCAATTAGCTCGCGCCTTTACCATGCATGACTAAACATAGTCAATGCTAAGGTAAGACGAACTTCAGCTCGATCCAGAAGACCCTGTCTAACACACTCCAAAGATAACAACGAGAAAGCCCAGCCTCAAACAGACGCCTTAGCATCGTTTTACTACGGGGTAGTGTTTGGACCACGACCGGGTTTGGACCGGCGCGGCTCGGCAATGGGAGCATGTGAGGCTGCGCGCGTAGACAGCAATCGCGGCGCTGCAGTCGATAGGGCAGCAGAAAGTCACTGCAGTCCGCACGTTCCGCCGCACGTGCAGGTGCACGCGGTGCACGCGCACAACCACCACCATACTGACATTACTGCCGATGCGCCGGTGTCAACGCCTATCGCGATCTACACCACACGCCTCACACGAGCCGCTCTGGTCGACTACCTCGAATCCTAGTACACTGAAGTCTTTACCTTATGTGCGAGCGAGGCCGAAGCAACACGCGCAATCATGCTTCGTGAAACAATAGACCCTTCCCGAAATTCAGTCTGGCCACTTTGATCACTATCATCATCTGTGGAACGGCATCTGTGCCATACCAATGGCGGCCTTCTAGTGACTGATAAAGGAAGACTTTGAAGATGCTCCTAAGCGGATGATGCGAGGCCTGTATATTCGGGGGGTCAGCACGACGCGACGTAGGAATGGAACGCAAGAGCTACGTAAGCGTTTATTTCTAATAACTAAGATTCAGTCAATCTGTGGGCGGCACACAATTGGCTTTAAAGCCCTTTGATGTATAGAATTTTCTCGAGGCATCTGAGTGGGTTGGAGCTTTGTTCTCAATGCAGGTTCTTGGTCACCATCGAACTGAACATGATCCAGAAAGAACTCACACTGAACCATTCCTCGCGTGCCGTTGACTTGCGAAAGTGACGGTGCCGATACAAGTTTATCTCCGCCATTGATATGGCAAAACCTAAACTGCTTTACGAACCACCAGATGGCACTGAATTTCGGAAAGGGTCTATTCCTGCACGAACGGGCGTGCGAGGTAGGAACACCCAGCGCGTTCGGCTCGCGCTTCTAGCTTCAACTTCGCTCGTACATAAGACGAAATAGACCCTTTCCGAAATTCAGTGCCATCTGGTGGTTCGTAAAGCAGTTTAGGTTTTGCCATATCAATGGCGGAAATGAACTTGTATCGGCACCGTCACTTTCGCAAGTCAACGGCACGCGAAGAATTGTTCAGTGTGAGTTCTTTCTCGATCACGTTCAGTTCTATGGTGACGAAGAGCTTGCATTCAGAACAAAGGTCCAACCCACTCAGATGCCTCGAGAAAATTCTATACACCAAAGTGCTTTAAAGTCGATCGTGTGCCGCCCTCAGATTGACTGAATCTGAGTTGTTAGAAATAAACGCGTACGTGGCTCTTGTGTTCCATTCCTACGTCGCGTCGTGCTGACCCCCCGAATGTACAGGCCTCGCATCATCCGCTTAGGAGCATCTTCAACGTCTTCCTTCATCAGTCGCTAGAAGGCCGCCATTGGTATGGCACAGATGCCGTTCCACAGATGATGATAGTGATCAGGGTGGCCAGACTGAATTTTGGAAAGGGTCTATTCTTTATGGTGTATATTATTCGCTTTAAAATGCGCACTGGCCGCAGGAGCGAATTCACATTTCAAGCGCGCGAAGCAAGTGAACATTTAGCGCTTCTGCGCTATGCGCACTCAGCTCTGGCCTTGAAAGCTTCCGAGGTCCCGAGCCGTCTTTAACATAGTAGGCCCTTGCGGCATTACATGATGCCTCCTCTTCGGATCCGAAGATTGGCGGAGCCGCGGAGGAGGCGAAAAGAAAAGGCAAATAGGAAATTGGAAACGTGTTCCGCTTAAAAAGGAAGGGGGGGGGGGGCAACGATTTCAGGACTTCGGTCAAATATTTGTGGAAGTTACCCTCTGACACTTCTAAAGTAAAGAACAGAAAACCGATTTCTCCTGCGTTTCCTAGTTATTGTGTAAAAAAAGAGATAAACATTGGCATTTCTGGCACCCCTCCACTCACTCCTAATCTTCAGGGTCACACTTGGTCCCCCTCCTAGTGGCATAATTCGGAATGCCGTGTAGCTTCCCGTATGCTCTCTCGGAGAACGCTTACTCTCCCTTTCTCTGCTGACATTAGCGGGCGTTATGTTGCAGCTTAGAGCCGAGCGACGTCACGTAAGCTTTTCACTGTAGTCCCTTCGGCTGCCACTCGCGGCTGCAGGTGAGGGAAAAAGCTCGACTTTGGCTTCGCGATTGTGCAGCGGAATCGCGACAATTTCTTAATGAAGGAGATGTTTTCTGTGTCCTCCGGGACACGATGAACAACGCAAAAATGACGAGATGCAAACCTTTTTAATCTTAAAATCGTTGCACCCCCCCCCCCCCCCCCCCCCCCTTTACAGCCTCATCAAGTTTTAAAAGTAGCGCAAAGTGCGTCGACGAAGGAGACACGTGCAACGTGCAGCCCTTTGAAGATCATGGCGGCACAACGCACCACTGAGCTAGATCTTAGAGAGAGAGAGAGAGAGAAAACTTTTAATAAACAATTAGTTTGGCTCTTCCGAGGTGAGAGGAGCCCTCATTCCAGGGCCCCTGTAGCTGTCGCTGCGGTTCGCGCCCGCGAGACCAGATTACGTTGGTCGTCCGGATCCCAGCTGGACAGCGCAGCTTCCCACTGCTCGGCGTTAGGGTTGGGAACTGGGGGGGCAGCCTGAATCCTAGGGCATGCCCACGTGATGTGGTATAATGAAGCCTTTTCGGTGCACAGGGGACACTTGTTTGTGGGGTATACTGTAGGGTACATGGCATGTAAGAGGCTGAGGTGGGGGAAAGTATTTGTTTGCAACATGCGCCAACCCACAGCGTCCTCCCTCGTTAGATATTTGTGCGGCGGAGGAAGGGTGCGGCGACTCAGTCGGAGATGTTGAAGGATGTCACGATAGGTAAGGGGGATCGGGATGGGGACCAGGGATGGGTCTTCCTGCGGTGGCGGGGCCCGGAGGGTTAAAGCTCGGGCTGACGCGTGTGCGCGTTCGTTCCCGCTGAGGGAATTATGCCCCGGCGTCCATATCAACGATACTGTAGGGAGTTGTTCAGGGGTGTGATTAGTTAAAATTCGATGAGCAAATCTGGAGAGGCGACCGTTGCCAAAGCTACGGCAAGCCGCCTGCGAGTCAGTAATTATTGAAAGAGATGTGATAGCTGGGGTGGACGTGATAGCGAGCGCTATCGCCGCTTCTTCTGCCTCGAGTGGGAGGGAGGTAGGAACGGTTGCGGTGGTCACTTCCCGCATGTCTTCGTCGATTACGCTGACGGCCATGGCCAATCGACCCGGGTAACTGGAGGCGTCAGTGTATCTGACGTGGCGGGTATATTGAAGTTTCTTCTCAAGAGCGCGGGCGCGAGCCTGTCGTCTCCCCTGATGGAACTCGGGGTGCATATTTTTGGGTATTGGTGCAACAGAAATTTTGGTACGATACTAGATCTTAGACGCCGTTTTCTTCCCAGCAGTGGCGCGCGGTACGTGCCTCGAGCATTTGTACAACAATGAATGGCGCCACTTTTCCCAGGATAGAAGGGCTTTAATTCCGCTCGGGCTTGGACGCCACGTGTCGTCGCGCAGTGGAACTAAAACGAATGTCTCGGATTCCTGGCCATGACTCTCGTAGCATGACCCGTGACTGCGGCCGCTATACTATCCAAACGCGTTGTCTCTTCACTTCTGCAAGAAGTCACTAAAATTGCCTGTAAACACACGAAAACACCGATACAATTATCTTGTAGAATATCACCTTATTTAGTAGTAACTGTGTCAATATGCATTACATGTCGCATTTAAGTTAAAAAAAAAAAAAAAAAAACTTTTTACACCAGAAAAAACAATGTACTTTTGCCGAATCTTTACAAAAGTTCGGCAAAAGTTCGGCCTTGCCGAATTCTAAGATTCGGCGCGGAATTTTCGATTCGGCAAAAGTTCGGCCAGTTACAGATTAAGAAAAGTTTTCGATGGAAAGGAGGGCTGGGGAGAAGGAAGCGAACGAAATACCGAAAAGGAGAGGAGGAAATCTCCTCCTCTCGCCAGCGTTGCGTCTGCTTCCTCCTCGTCAGCCTTCCTTTCCCTCTATACCCTCGAGCCAATAGCACCTGGAAGACAAGGCCTGCGCTTGACGTCATCGTTAGTGGATCGCCGACCCGCCCCAAGTGGCAAACTAGCTGAAGCTCGACATGAGTACGCCTCAAAGCGGCAGACTCTGCGTGCTAGCGTCACTCTCGTTGCGAGACGCTGCAAGACGCGCCTGGGCTACACCTCCGAGATCACAAAGCCGTGGTGCTGATAGAGATGTCGTCATCAGCGAAAACCAACTCTGGCCAGATTGGACACGATGATTGCGTCAACGTTCGGCTCAAACTTGACTTGAAGCCGAGCGCTGACGAAGCACTCGTTTCCAGTCTGCGTCCAGCGTTGGCCTTCGCTGGTGACGCAAAAATGTCAGTACTAAGGCCTTGTCTTCTAGGTGGGGTTGGCGTGCGGTGACGCTGACGCGAGCTAAGCTGCCTGGATTCACTAGCGACTAAGTATGGGGAGGAAAGGCCTCGTGTTCTCGGCGGTTCGAGCCTCGTGCACTGTTTCCACTTGCAAAAGGCCTGCGCCCGGGTATCTCCTCCTTTCGCAGGACCGTGGACCGTTCCCTGGTGGAAGCGGCGCTGCATGGCATGAGCAACCAGGACTGCGATGCTGCCTACCCGGACTGCCACCTGCCCTGACTATGCTTTATCGCCACACGGCGTGGCCGCAGGCCACTTTTATTTATCACTCGCTCCCCCACCACCATTCCCAAAATAAAGATCCCATTCCCGTGTCACAAAATATCCCATTCGAACAAGTCACAGGCCTCTGAGCATGTGGCCATTTGTTCGCATTACTTCTAGCAGAAAAAAGAAAACAGAAGGAAAAGACACAAATGTCTCCCTTCTGCTTTATTATATATTGGAGTGTTTGCCGCATGCCCTCCTGGTTTGTCCAAGTGGAAAGCATACGTCGCTGTGAGGCGATTGTTTCTTCTTCTTCTCGCAAGCTTTACCTTTTGTAAACAACGGAATGGGGTATATGCCGGACATTAGGGAGTTGTAGTAGATCGTTTTTCTCCTCCGCTACGGTATCCCCGAAGAAAACGCCGCAGCTGCGCATGCGCGCCGCCAGCCTTCTCTGCATAGTTCAAGGTCTTGTGGCGGATTACGGAGCGCTATCCGGGTGCTTAGCGGGCTGCGGAAACGGTCTACTACAATTCCCTATTGTCTCTCGTATAACGTGCATGACACGAGACAACTCCGAACGCACTGGCTGTGGCGGGGACACAGCCTTTCCTGGCTATGTTATGAACCTCGGCACGATTATGTAAGTCTTGGCGATGAAGCGCCCATTTCAGTTCGCTCGACACATTCATGCACTTTTTATTTACTAGACATATAGGGAAGTTTGCTAACGTCCCTTGCTGGGGAAAAACGAAAGCTGATTGGGTCCCCCAAACAACTTGGCCGTCGCATTGCGCATGCGCAAAAGTTCTGCGTATACACAGTGCGACGCGTAATCTGTTTGGTGGTCCAAAGCGTAGGGGTCCCCTATTCGTTCTTACATTTGCATCGTCCTTGCACCTCGGGATCAACCCCCATGACGTCATTCGGTTCTTTAGCCGTAAGAACCGAACACTCCTCCGTCGTTTGCGAGTGAGCAGGCGGTCCCTCGGTTTTGGTTCACTTGGAGTTCGTGCGTTGATCAACTAAAGTCGGTGCATCCCCGATACTGCGATTCACAGTCGAGTCCCCGTATTCCCAGCAGTGCTGAGTCCAGGTACTTCATGTCCCGGTCCACCGTCTCTCTGGAACAAACAACAGGTAAACGCAATATTTAAGGCAACACGGACGAAATCAGTCTTGGTCAAGACAAGTGCGTGGACCTGCTAAATAGGTTTAATCAAATCGGAGCAGTCAGAGCGCCAATTGATCACGAAACTCGGGCTGCAAATTTATCTACAAAAGTACGCCAGGTTGAAGTTGGGACAACTTTCAAAGCTTCCAATCCACAGCCTTGCTTTATCTAATCAAAATACTGGGTCCTTAGCCAAACCCAAAGCAACACTCAAAAATAATTATCTCTGGCTTCTTTGAAGACAGGGGAATGTGATATTACAATTAGGTACTAAAACAACGACATGAACTTGTTTTTGTACCTTAAGGTCTGATCCGCAAAAGGTCATCCTGGTGATATTGTCACGAATGACAAGTGATGAGGCGGCAAATAACTGAGTAAACTAAACGTTTAATCGGGCGAACTTGTGCCCAAAATAAAGAAGGAAACAAAAGATAACAGTAGAGCGTCTCGGGCGTCGAAGTCGGCGAAAGAGCAGAGTCGAACGCTGGGGCGAAACTGCCTGCGGCTCGCCACGCGGAGCCTCTTATGTACACGCGTGAGGTTCTGGAAGATTTGGCGTAGAAGGTTCTGCGTGTAGAACATTCCGACCTCGAACGAGCAACACGGTTCTCGAATTTACCAGAACTTCGTCAGAGTCAGAGTCAACAAAAATGCGTCCACGCGGCCAGGAATCGAACCCTAGCTTTCTGCGTGGAAGGCACGCGCGATAACCGTTAGGCCACGAGCGCGCTGCCTGCTTCGTCAGCTGCGCTCGCGGCAATATCTCACACCGGCTTGTGATAGTTGAAGAAATGCAGAGGGAAACGACATTGACTCATAAGGGTGAAGAAAAAAAAAAAACGATGTGTTTTAGTTTTTAGGCTAGGTGGCGCAAAGTATCGCCTGTTATAGAGGGTACAGCCGTTAACATCCATACAAGTCACTTCATTTAAACACGAAACACGTACAGTTGCTCATAGAAGTGAGCATCGCGCATTCGCAGGAACCCGTTTCTCGAAGAGCGAGGCATCTTATCCGCCGTTGGAAAGCCAGTGTCACCACATTGGCTAACTATGAACAGCCATGAGCTGATTAAAAGCCACTGAGGGTGTTAATTAAACAGGGTTCAGAATTTTGCGTTTAAGTACGACCGACTTTGTTACGACTGCTTGAGTTCCAGTACGACGCGTTGCCAACCCCCGTAAGCAATCATAAGGGGTCGTACCCAAGCAGTGTTGACGAGTGGGCTAGTTGGTCATTCATATTAGCGGAAAACAAACAGCGCAGGGATAAGGACAGAGTAGAAGGCGGTAGAGATACACAGCGCTGTGTATGTCTACCGCCTTCTACTCTGTCCTTGTCCCTGCGCTGTTTGTGGGTACCCAAGCACCCAAATCTGAACCAGCTTTTTTCAGAATTACAGGATGTCAGCCAGATGATGGGCATCGAATAAGCTTCGCAGGTTTTTAACTGCAATTAAATTTTTTTGTTACGGCGGCATCGAGGCTGCCTGCGCAGTCAAAGCACTGCAAATGATCGGGCTGGAGGCAAGTCGTCTGAATGACGACTCTCGTGGTCCCGGGAAGCCGACAACAAGCGGCCTTCAACTCGGCCATGCTGGAGCACGGCGGGCACCGTTCAACTCACTCTGCGGCTTCGCGTCCCACATCCTCAGCAAGATCACGTCCCTGGACGCAAGCGTCCATGCGGTCACAGGCCACGGTCCGGACTTCCTCCAAGAAGCGCTGACGGTCGTAGTTGCTGATCCTGGACACGAGCTCGTTGACGCCCTTCAGGCCGACCTGAAGCCACACAAGAATCCCACGGTATTCTTAGAAACTGTTGATAGGACGCCGGCAGGGAGGGGGAAATATGGGAAGCGGGGATGCAGACTAAATCGACTCTGGAGACATAAAAAATCTAAGATGTATATTGCTAAGGAAAGTATCTATGACAATTCCAGGGGAAGCCCGTTGTTGTTTGAGGCCAGAATAGGGCCGTTACGTGCAACGGTGTACAGAGCGAAATATCAGTATAGAGCTTCACAGGCACGTAGCCAGGATTTTTTGTTTTGTGGGGGGGGGGGGGGGCGCCCATGACAAAATGCTGTATGAGGGGGAGGGGGGAGAGGGGGTCCCAGCAAAATGGAAGATTTCGGGAGGGGAGGCCGGGCCCCATGCCGCCCCCCCCCCCCCCCCCCCCCCCCCCCTGGCTACGTGCCCGGAGCTTCACCCTGTGGTCGTTCAAGGTGATACTGATTTAGTGAAGGCTTTGAACTTTAAAGGCAGCGCTTGCAAAATAGACGCCGTGAAAGCGGAGGTCACCAAGCACATGTTATCGGACTGGCGGCCTAAGTCGAGGGAAGAATAAAGATTTGTTGAGAATGGTAGATGAGGCTTGTGCTTAGCAGCGATATAAGATTATTTTGCCTTCCTCCATTGATTACGAATTTATTCGGAGATTAGTTAATTTGAATTAGAAGTTTTGGCTAAATGACACAAGCCGCCGCCCAATTTAAAGGGTTCAGCTGTGTCCATTCATCCATGCTTCTCCAAGAAGCAGATGAGGAAATACAACCACGCAGACATCTCGCCACAGTCAAATAGCGAACTGCTATTTAGATCAACAAAGTTGTCTGGTAGGATCAAGGCAAAAATTGCCTACGAAACCCCACAAAAAAGGTAGCGTCAAAGCACGTCTGTGTCTTCTTCTGGTATGTAATACCCTTCGACATCACTATACGCCTCGCAAGTGGGCTCATTTTCGTCTTCTGCGCATGAGAAAGGAAGTAGCGGTGACGTCAGAACGCCGAGCCCTGATTGGCTGATCGCGACCCCCCTATCTGAGCGTCGTCTGCTCCTTTGCAACGTCGTCTGCTCGCAACGTCGTCTGCGTCTGTCTTACCTTTCCTGCGACTTTCGGAAGTGCAGGTCTTTACGAGCGAGCTCGACTTCGCCTTTCGGAGAGGGCAGACGAAATAAATCGAGCGGTACGTTGTTTTTAACAGCTAGCAGACGCGCATCAAGGAGAGAAGTCAAAGGACTCACTGGCGAGGTGTCCCGAGGAGCCGAGGTTTGTTTACTAAGAACCGAGAGTGAGCGTGTTAGTGTCCGCAAGTTCCCTCCCAAATACTTTTTCCCTCCTTTCGGGTGCGGCGAGCCTCCTCACTCTTTAACGGCGTCGGCGGGTCGGCGCAGTTAACATCGTCTGCTTTACGTCTGCTAGTCAAAGCGATGACTGCTTTACCTTTCCTGCGTCTGTCGGAGATTCACCGCTTTTTCACCGGCGAGAGTCACCGCTGCCTCGGAAAACAAGGAGATGACAAGAGGAAGAGATTGAAGGGTTCACAAGGGTCGCGCGGGCATATTCCATTCAGCACGCCAGCCGGTCGTGGGCAGACGGTCTTGGCCAAGGACCGTCGGAGCACCGCTGTGCCTGCTAGGCCTATCTGCCGAGCTCGCTTACTCGGGTCGGTGGAATCGTGGCCGTTGGAGCATTTCCCGGGTGTTTGTGGATCCAGCGTTCTTGTTCGTCGTGGTTTATTTCAAGTACTTTTTACTTTTTTTCTTGCTGCTTGCAGTCGGGACGCGTGAGAAGAGCACGTACAAAAATAAACATCCGTTGATCGTCGCGACCAAGTAACTGAGCGACGCTGTCGGCCATGCTGAGTTGATCGTCGTAGTATTCCGTCGTAACCTGAGCAAAACTTACGATAATTTCGTTTCGTGAATATGAATTTGTTCAAGGAAATATGTCGGCGTTGAATCTAAGATCAGGTATGGCTATCAGCCTATAACGCGGTGCACAGCGATACCCCGAGGCCAGATGAAATCACCCGGAGTTCGAACCTCGTGCCGAGTTTCGGGTTCCGTATGAGAACCTCTCCAGGGACATCGCCATTGCTCTGACAGCCACCGTATACATATATTTAACACGCCACTGTTTTCAAGGATACGATACGAACAACTCTTGACATCTCTCATTAGAATAAATAAACTTAAAAAAAAGGATTGGCCATAGTCTCCTGTTTTTTTCCTCAGCACTCGCGACAAGCTCACCTGATTGCTGAGCGAAAACGTGCCCTCGTATTGCTGGCTGCCCGGAGCGTTCTGCTCGGTTTCCATGAGGGAATCGGAGCCGCCCGTGAGGAGACTGTACACGGCCTGCATGCCCGCGGCACCGGCGCTCAGGGTGCCCAGCGCTGACTCCCCAGACAGACGCTTGCGACGACCAGCTCCTCCAGATGCTAAGACAGACGCTGAGTCGCCTGAACCTACGGAAAGCAGGGAAGAAAAAAGGCAACGAAATCGAATCGTTGCACACACAAGTGGAAAACCCCCTACAAACTATTGGAATGATTAAGAAAGATGTGGATGAAATTTCGTTATGCTCGGTTTGAGACGTTTTGTGTTTGTCCCCCTTTTCGTCCGTCGTCCCCGGTCTTTCAAAAAATGTGTTTCGAATCCACTCTGGATAAATCACCACTAGATATCGCTGATACGTCTTCGCGGGGAGCATATCGAGGAACTCTATTCGCAGAGCCATATATATGGCTCTGGCTCTGGTCGCACTGATAGCGTTTGTCGTTAATCTAAGCGTCCTCTGCTCTGTCCACTCACTCAATGGTTTAAACTTCCTCTTCTGCACCATTCTCCAAAATATTATAATTTATTATTTCTTTTTTTTTTGTCTGAAATGGCCTCTCAGTACTCCTCCCCCATTACCGTTCAAATTCAACTCCGCGAGTAGCGTTACCAGGTAAAAACGCACAGGATAGAAGAACGGAGCAGAAAAGGATTGCGGTCACAAAGAGGAGGCTAGTAGATTGGTGCAAATAATCAAAGGAAAATTGAATAAAGTAAAACTAACTAGCACAGCTTGAGACAGGCGGGACAGAAAAACAAATTGTAACTCCCTCCCGTATGCCTCTGACCCAAAGTCGCAACCCTGTTTCCATACAGAAAACTAGGTTACGGTCTGAGAACCTGAAAATATATTTATTAGAAGTTTCAACGTGGAAACCGACGTATCCTGGAGAGACGTTTCAAGGTCTCTTCACAAAATGGCCGCTGCTGCCACTCAGAAGCTTTCAGGGCTTCAAGAACGTATATATACGGTAAATGATCTGAGGGGGGGCGACTTCAGCGTAGTAAATGAGCTAATGAAAGCGGGCGAACAAGCTTATCCCATCGGAATAGCAAACCAACATTTAGCATTGCGGAAACAAAAGCAGTGCAAGCAATCAGCGCATGCCCGACGCCGCCACAACTTTAGTCCAAAAGGAGGTGGGCGGAAGTGCACAAGATGTCGCCTCCTGCTCCGCACGTGCAGACTAGAGCCCCAGTGAGGTTATGGTACGCGCGGTCTAAAGTTCCCCCGATGCATCACTGCAGCAGCGTCGTAGACGAACTGGCTGGTGAGATTGGTGTATTCGCTCTTTTATATTATCTGATCTTATTAATCAAGAAAGGCGCGTCTGCAGCAGTACTATTTCTGCGCCGCTTACGCAGAATGCACCGCGGAAAACCATACAGTTCATTTGAAAAGTTCAGAGATCCTTCGCAACTTTTAATGCAGGTAACGTTGCGGCTGAACTAAAGTTAGCTGTTTGTCCTGGAGCAAACCGCCTACGCACGTTATCAAAAGCCGAGTTGGAAAGTTCTTCAGACTGCCGTTGAACTGAAAAGTTCAATCGATATACGCTTTTCAAACGCCACAGAAATCTGATCTTCGATTACATTGAGCAAGGAAAGGTGAGACTCACCGAACGCCATGTTGGTAAAGATCGACAAAAGCATCGTTGGCGGTAGAGCGCTTGACCACATCGTGCCAATGGGAACACTGAGCCGCTGACGGGCCGCTGACGGGCCGATGACACACCACGGGCAGCAGCCAAGCCAGAGAACGAACAGAGTTGTCAGTGGCCCCTCGCTCGAACACCCGATCCCGGAATTCACAAACGCGAGAAGATCAAATAGACTGTCAGTATTCTTTCGTTAGGCGAATGGCCAAGACCAGCCGTTTATCTTTCGGAAAAACCGGAAAACCTTATCTTGGGAGGGGAAGCGCTGGAAGAGAGAGGGTTCATATTTGATTGTTCAAGGAGACTTCGAAGGTCGGGAACAAAGCGAAGTGGGTCAGCTTGCTTTTCTGTAAGGCGGCCGGACGGGAACGCAATATTCCTTTTATTCTCGATTTTTTATTTTTGTGTTGCAGAAAGTCTTCTGGACACTGTCTGTCAGACAAGTGACAGTCATGCTTGCGCGCTGCGCCAAAGCAGTCATTGTTAATTTCTTCGAGCTTTGGAGCAAGCGTGAGTGATTCCCACACAGGGCTGTTCAGCTCCTCATGCAATTTTGTTTCGAAATCATAAATACCTCCCTTTCATTTTCTTCGCAGTGATACTCCTCTGCTCTTTATTTTTTTTTTGTGTGTGTGTGTGTTACGCACGTTAGCAAAGTTCAATAATTATTGAGTATCTCTTGATGTAAAATACACTAGCGTAGAAGTTTGAGCTAGTTGGTATTTCATTATTAAAAATTAAAACAGTGCAAGGACACGGACAAGAAAAAGAAGGTAGGCGAACAAGAAGGTAGACGCCTTCTATTTTCTTGTTCGTTTCCTTGCGCTGTTTTATTTCTTTAAATCGTAAAATACACTACCGCGCTTTCACCTGAACAACTTCATTCCCAACACTTTTTTATATTTAGAATATAAAATATATTCTCTGAGAGTAATTAATGATATAAGTTTATTTTTTGCGGGTCTGTATAGACAAGGTATAAAAATGAAAGTCAAGAGCTAGTCAGAAAATATTTTTTTATTGATGATCCGAGAGATAATGAAAAACAATAAGCCCTTACAAGAATCTAGAATTCTAAAATGATTGTCGAGTCTATAAAAATACGTCGTAGCAATTATGGTGAAGGGGAACGCCACGGTTTGCCCAAACGTATGCTGAGAAACTTCCGAGCCGGAGAATAAGAGCAGAGTCCTTGGAAACTTTCACAGGAGGGATCTCGAATACTGCGCGAAAACACCTCGGCGTACTTGTTGAGCGGCGGCAGCTTTTCGCTGAAAACAAATAAAACGTCAATAAGCATAGTTCGGAGAACGACAATTTATACATAAAACTCACTTCGCGAAGCATGCATAGTACAATACAACGTACACATATCAGCGATACAAATCATGACACTTCAGATCCAACGTCAAAATACGCATTTTGAGCGTTTTAACAAAAACGCGTAACACATCAAATAAAAAAAATAAACGCTTTAGAATAAGATGTTCTCAGCGTTAGAACGTGGCGATAAACAGTGAACCCAATAACATAAAAAAAAAGAGAGGAATGCAGATGACACGCATGCGCTGAATAGATCTTTTGCAAAACTTGCAGCGCCCTCATCGGCACCGAGGCGACCTCGGATACGACAAAGAAAGTCCAAGCGAGCGAGTAAGGGCAGTGTCCCACGGTAGATGCTGCATGGCCCGGAGGCAAGGACGACCATACAGGACGTTCCCAGAATTCATTGCGTACGAAGCGCGCAGCTTTTCGGCATTTGTGCATCGGGTTTAGCGGACAGAGCCGCGGTCGCTCTGCTAATACATCCTATAACAGACAGTCTGAAGACACAGTCTGAGGCGGGTCTTTTCCTCGTATGACGGTCCTCTGCCATTGGTCCTAATATAATGTTTCCAGGCATGTTCTTCACCATTTTTGAGCATGCGTGAGGCGTTTCCACACACTGGGGAATTGTAGTAGACCGTTTCCGCAGCCCGCTAAGCACCCGGATAGCGCTCCGTAATCCGCCACAAGTCCTTGAACTATGCAGATAAGGCTGGCGGCGCGCATGCGCAGCTGCGGCGTTTTCTTCAGGGATACCGTAGCGGAGGAGAAAAACGATCTACTACAATTCCCTACTGTCTACTTGTCTGCATTACATGTCTTTTGTACGATGATACGTGACTGCGGCTTACCGTGTTTTTGCACGGTAAACTGCCTATATTCCGTTCACCCCTCAGTTGACAGTGCGGTGAGAGCTACGGGCTCACCGGACGAATCAACCCCTTTCTTTTCATCCCCTGATTCTCCCCTCTGCGTGTGGGGGAGTGCATGATCACGTGGCGTATGAGTAGTCCAGTGAACCGCACTGTCAGCGTAGGGAGGAATGCGGAGCGCAAGTTCGTCTGCTTCTTTCGCAGGGGTTTTGATGACGTCAGAATGCCGAGCTTTGATTGCTTCTGATTGAAGGATAGTGAATAGAGCTCAAAGCAAGCTGCCTCGAAGTCTACCCACTATCCTTTATTCAGAGCCAATCAGAGCTCGGCGTTTTGACGTCACCCCACAACCCCTGCGAAAGAAGCAGACGAACTTGCGCTCCGCATAGGGTACTGGCGTCTCCAGCAAAATCGACGGCCCCTAAGAACGGAAAACTGTAGCGGCAAGTTCCCCAGCCAGCCTGCTCGTGCGAACGGGATGTTCGCAACGCCTGCTAGTCAAAAGACGGAGCCGTAAAGCGCGAAACACAGGTACGACGAAACCGTCCGATCCGACGTGCGGACTGCCGGAATGACCTTGGGGGGGCGAGGGCTTTCGTAGCACCGGAGTGCGTTGAAAACCCTCGCCTCCGACCGTCGTATTGCGTGATCGGAGTATCATCGGACGTCGGATCGGACGGTTTCGTCGTACATGTGTTTCGCGCTTAAAAGAAGGTTAAAAAGCGCGCGATGAAAATCGCCACTAGAAAACGCGTGTTTACCTGAGATGTCGGAAGAAGGAAACGAGGAGCGGATGCCGGTTCGTGAGCCACACGGCCAGCTCGCACATGAACCTCCGCCGGCAGCCGTCCTCACCGATGCCCAGCAGTGCGAACGGAAGGTCGGTGAGACTGGGCGAGGACGCGAAGGTTCGGGGTCCTTCCGCTCCGCGGGCGGCTACCAGAGACATGCCGTTGAAGAGCCACGGCGACAGCGGGACAGCCAGCGACGGGACCGCCTGAGTCAGGAACAGCCAGAGGAGGCCCAGGCTTTGAGACAACCTCAAGCCCACATTGATGAGCGACACGACCACGGTCGCGACGCCGAAGCTCCGCTCGAGAAAGGGCGATACCGTGGTGGGAGGATCAGGATCAGCTGTTAGAGAGAATGCCAGTAGTTCTTGATCTATGGCCCTCTCGCAAAATGTGGCGAGTGTAGGCCTCTTTGCCTTTTGCACCTTGAGCAAGTGTATTCATTACTATTATTTTTTATTTAAACGTATTTTAGCCAAAGATGCCAGAAGGGAAAACACATTTCGGTACACATTCTGTAGAAGAGAGACAAGCGAAGCAGTCTTCAGCTTGCAAACAGAGGCTCATGTGCACCATCGCGCGTAACACCGCCACCACATACGCATACGTAACAATTCGCAAAATATAGTGCACACAGCTCTCCAAAATGGAAGCACAAAAGTAGCTCGTATTAACGCAGAAACGCGCAGTATGGATGTGTGCACTTATATACACGTTTGCAACTTCGGTCTCAGGGCGCCTCCATCTTGCTCAGTGAGGTGCGCTCTTGGGCGCGGCCATAGTCCGATTGCGACGCTTTAGCAAGACTTCGTAATCGGATTATGACGCGTCCAAGTGCACCCCACCCGAGCAAGACGGCAGCGCCCTGAAGCCGGACTTGCAAACGTGTATTCATACACTTCTGCGCATGAATTGTATCCGCTATGTTTGAAGAATACGTAGCAGCAATATATATACTGGGTGTTCCATTTTGATTCGAACAAATATTTTAGAAAAAATCCATAAAAGATACACTAATACGGTTTGTGGCGGTGAGTTATACGGCCAGGGGGACATTATATAGGCGGCAAATCTTAGCGATACCTAATCAACTAAAACGTCTTAATTTTAATTAGTTAAAATAAACAGAGTATTCTTCCTTTGTGTGCGTGAAATTACTTATAAGTGTGTCTGATCTTGTGCGCTGTGAAGCAGTATCATAATATGGTTTTAATCAGAAATCCATGGTTTTAATCCATGGAATCGTGGTTTTAATCAGAATAATTGAGAACCACTTATATATATGCAAGTCTAGAATGACTTGAAGCACGTGGGAAACGCGAGGGTGCACCAAAGTTACCACACGCGCAGTACGTGCAAAGCTAGCAGGGGGAAACGCGGATAATAATCTAATCATCCGCGATGGGGAACATCGCTACCTTCGGTAACTTTGGGGGTAACTTTGGCGCACCACCGCGTTTTTCAGGTGCACCAAGTTGTCCTAGAATTGGTATTTCAGTGGTTATCAATTATTAGCAGCAAGTTTCTAATTAATGCCATATGTTTATTTTAACTAATGAAAAAGTGAATTAAAAAAGCTTAGTTAATTAACCAGTATTAATTCAGCGATCGATTAACTGTCTTGAATGCATGAAAACCTTAAGGGCCCGTTCACACACTTACGACCTCTTAGAACCGGGTGCCTTGGAACGAGAGGACACACTGGCGCCATCTATTGGGTAGCAGTGTAAACTTGGCGGTCCGGCATATTTTCTATTTCTCTCGCGCATTATCCTTTCTTTCTTGGCTCGAGAAACTTTTGTCAACGTTATAAACGAGCCTCTCTTATAGGTATTACGCACATTTGACCTCGGAAATCCCGCAAAACCTTCCCTCGTGTGAAATGCACTTCCAGGGTCACCGTATAGATGGCGCCACCGTGCCAGTGTGTTCTCTCATCCTAAGAAATTTTAAGAGGTTTTAACAGGTCTCGTCTCTCTCGGTCGTACTCGGTTGCAAGAGTGGGAACGGGCCTTTAAAGTAATAAATTAGCCGAGTAATGCGATTATGTTAACATTTTTTTAACAGGTCTGCAGCAGGCTCACAATTGTTCGTTTAAAAACTATACAAGGCGGTCACTGTAACATTTTTCAGCACCACTCTCGGTTCAAAATCAAAGGACACGAAAACACCGCTATTATAATCTGTAACAAAATATTTTACATATTTTTGCTCGATGAATCAGTAAACTATGCTATCGTCGGTGACAGGTCAAGAACGGAGTGGAAGCTCCTCCCACCTCTCTCCACTTTAGTAGAGCGAACGCTGGAGAGGAGGCGACCTTCTCTCCACCGTTCGCTCCGCTCAAGTGGAAAGACCAACTCAACTCTCTGACGTCACGCCGCTGCGGTGGCGCTGCTGTCAGCACTGGGCATGCGCAGGTGATTAACCTAGGCCGAATCTGGTTTCTGCGCGCGCGCAGTGTCCTCGCCTGGTGGGCAGACGCGGGCTTGTTTGTAAACAATGTGTTGGTCGATACATCACTAATTTCTATCGTGTTCAACGCCAAAGCCAAGGGTACCTCCAAATCTCGAACTTCTGTTTTACACAAGAATCATGTGACGGGCTAGTTGGTTATACATTACGAAAATTAAAAGTAGCGCTAAAGACGAGGACAAGTAGAAGACACAGACACGGACAGGCGCTGACTCGCAACTGATATTTAGTGAAGAATAAAAGGAAGATAAAGCAGAAGTGCAAGGACATATACGAAACGAAAAAAGAAGACTAACCAAAACGAAAGAGAGCTACAATTATTTTTGACTTCAAAATTAAAAAAATAAAATATAAAGTACGGTGAAAATTAAAAAAAACATTTACACTAAAAAAATTTAAATGAAAACCTACTCCAATTACATGAAAGACAGAAAAAAAGAGGAAGAAGAGGACTCTGAAAATTAATCTAGTTAAACGAAGTTCTCACACAAAATATATATAAGTAGTGCAATTCTTTTCGCCGATAAGGCTACCGACGGTGCACTGATGCATGTATCCCCTTTAGCTGCTATGACTTGCGCCTCATAAAGTTCTCTTGTTCTTTGATCACTGAACTTCCTTAGAATTTTTGTTCGATGGAATAGAGGAGTGCACTTGCAGTCTCGTACGTGTAGAGCAAGATGTCCCGCCGGTGAAGACTTAACAGACAGTGCATGCTCTCGCAATCTTATGTTCACACACCGGCCAGTCTGACCCACATACACCTTCCCACACGACAACTTCCCGAATTGATCAGGAAGAATAGGTGAAAGGCTGATGGAACTAAAGAAACTGACGCTGTTTGCAAGCATTTAAAGTGTCTATATTCCCACGTGAACACACAAACAAAGGAATCCTTCTGTACTCACAGTGGCGAAGCGTCGATTCTGCTTTGCACATTCCTGTTGAGAGTACGATAAATATAGACGCGCTGACGAGCATGGTCCTGCCAGGCCCGCAGACCAGTTCGAACTGGAGACACTTTCCTTGAGGTGGTACTGCAGTACTGCGCTTACTTTTACACCCGTGGAACGCCGGGCATGGTCTTGTCAATCGCAGGAATCAAAACGACTGCCACCGAGCTGATTGCGCACTTGTACGAATTGGTGGCACCCAGACAAACTTCGTAGCAACTAATATAAAAAAAAAGTCTGAAGAAATAATAACGTCAAAGTGTACTAAAATAAGGGGTGTGTTACGGACACCGCGAGTCCGTCGAGGCGTTTGGCGTGGATGCGACAGTTTCGCCACCTTTCGCGTCTGCTTGTAAACTGGCCATCGCTCGATGACATTGCAGAAATCAACGCGCAGAGGCGCTTTATTCGTGCTCTTTTACGCTACGCTCAACGCGCATGATTATCATCGCTCAAAGCCGCGTTTTTATATCCGGTTATCGGCGAGCCTTGACGCTCGAAAACGCCGCCGTCACAACCGCGATATGAGTCCTATGACAGATCCCGATACAAATTGACGACAGCGAGGCCATTTCCTTCTGCATTCAACGTTCCACAGACTCTCGTAGAAGTCTGGTCTTCCTGAACACACTTTCCCATTCAGCACACTCTAGTAAGGCTGCGTGTAAAACAAGTAAAAAATAACTGCCGTTTCTTTACTTATCGTTATCAACACCCATGTATGCCGAAAAAAAAAAAAAAGAATCCCGTCTCAGCAAACACAAATCGCTAGATAGCCTTTAGCGTTCCGCAAGTGACTGGTCAGCCGACCTGAAAGTCCACGTGACCAGATTCGTTTTTAATTTTGTCCGACAGAGAATCTGGACCAGCCGCGTTCGTGCGGGTTTGCGCCCATAACCCGTATTGACGCAATCGGGGCTTTGGGGGCGAGGCCCCACCGCGCCCTGTGTCCACTCGTTAAGGGCTCTTGTGTCCGCATGTCCCAGTTGGCGTGCGCTGTTCCAGAGCTCGGCTCTCGAAGGAGCCACTCCATAGCCCGCCTTCGCGGCCGCCATCGGAGCGTCGCCGTGCCTCCATTTCGGACATCCCACGCCGGACCGACGTCCCTCGGGCTTTCTCGCCCGTTGCAGATATATGTTTGCTTCGGAACTCGCTCGATCGACGCCCAGAAGACAGACAGAGACGTCGGGCGCTAAAGCCATGGTCCGACTGCTAATCCATCGCACAAAAGATCGTCTGCGGACACTGCTTGAAGCGTTCCTCGTATGAGGGTCCTGCATGTCATAATGCTCACACACTTCACATGCTTCATGGAGCTCGCAGGGGCGCGACCGGACGGTACGCTGTCCACCAGATGTATGATGTGCTTACAGAAGGAAGGAACAGACGTGACATAGACCACAGAGGGGCCGCAAGGAAAAAGCTCGAGGCAGCAAAAGATCTTCGTACATAGCGTGTCGCTCGAGAAATAAGTTTAAACTCCCGAGATTACAAAATTAATCGTTGAGAAAGTAAGAGATAATAAAAAGTTACGGCAGATGGTGTTTTCGTAAAACTATAGGGCTGTCAGAACTGCTCGCGTTAGCACTTTAAAGCGTGCGTCGAAGCGCTCACTTGAATCGGTAGCAGACGTTCGAGTTTAGTAGACCCTTATGCGTTGGAGTTGGTCGTTCATAAGGCTGGCGCTTCCGAATTTTATATTTTATTAAAAAAAAAAAAAGAAAAAAAAAAGAAGGGTGGTTCAGAAAAAAAAAAAAAAAAGAGGGGGGGGGGGGGTGTCAGCGAGTTGCTAATCTTCGACCCTTCTGTCAATGATGTTCTCCTGGTAAGGTTTAGGTTTCTGTTTGGTCAGACCGCTGGTGGAGGATTCCGCTGAAATCGGCAAAAACCTCCAACTGCCCGGCAAGACCGACTCATACAAAGTTGCACGTTTTAGGTAGGTATATTTTGAGGCATATCGTTTAAAATACGCCAGAGACAGGCGAGAGGTAACCGTTCAATAAGTACCGTAGAAAAAAAAAAATTAAGAAAATAAAACATCGATATTTTTTTATTTCTTTCTCTGTTTTGGGCTTTGCCAAACATAAAAATTGGGTGCTTTCTTGGTTAGGGGGAAAATAAAGATTATTTCTCTCCGTTTCGCAAGGTGCGATGGCACTCCTCGGCTACGATTTAGAGCCTGATTATCCAACGAGTTGAAAGATCCAACGATTCAAAAGATCCACTAGTGGATACTCAGGAGCGTTGGATGTTCAGACACATTGGACATTCAAGCCTGGTTGGAGCTTCTGTCTCGTTGGATATTCAGACTCATTGGACATTCCGTCTCAATTGGATATTCTTTCTCGATGGATATTACGTCTCGCCCGCCACGTGGCCAAGTGGATATCGTACGCACAGCGGCATACAGTCTCATTCCTCTGGCTACCTGATTTGAGCAATGCGTTCCGCATTGTTTAAGTATTTCAAGCTGATAGGTCTTCATATTTGTTAAAAAACATCTTGGTCACTCAGGCGGATTCTAGAAAGCAGGTTAAACTTCTCTAACTTTGCAAAACGTCTACAACTACTGAAAAAAAAAAAAAAGACGTACAACTTTGCGGATCCTCAACTGCACAAATACTCAATATCTATTTTAAAAATATGTTTTGTGCAGGTTATCGTTTTATTAATGAATTTTCTGACAAAAAAAGAAGGCTTCAAGAAAAAACTGTAAACTGACGAAGCTTCGTGGAGTTATATTGCTTCACCTTTCGTCATGCGGCACCTTTCTCCACGTCTTCAATAGAGGACAACGCGGTCGACGGAAAACATGAAATATTTATTCCTTTTATGCGTCACTAAACGACTGCTGAAAAAACTGTAAAGGCTGGTTCAGACATCTGCAACGAGCGCGCTGCGTCCGTTGCAACCAGAGCGACCGGAACGACCGCCCTGCGCCGCGCGTGCACACGTCTGCAACCACTGCAACAAGCGCAGCGGGTCGTCAGCACGGTGACCGCTTCTACGCCGCCGTCAGCTGTTTCAGCGGTGCCTCTAAAAAGGGACAGCACTGCCACTCAATGCCGTAACAGAATATAGACAGACAGTTTTCTATAGCCTAAAGCTCTATTATTATTTTTTTTTCATGATAGGCTTGCAGGGTACGGTGGATGAAAAAAGAAAAGAAAAAGATGCAGTACGCCGTCTTGGACGCTCACGACTCTAATACACGACTTTGCCAATAGTACAAATCTCGCCACCGCATTTTCTACGTTATAAAAGACGATGTAATCTTAGCAGCGATATAGAAACCTAGAATATGATTTCGTGATCAGATAGACGTTGCGAGCGTTCAGGAT